>PVJH01023877.1:0-34079 GCA_004026705.1 Nesogale talazaci
ACTCCTGGCCACACACATGGTGGGGGCGAAAGAACCATGCGTTCTGGGTGCTGTTGGAGCTTGCTGTGGCCCAGGGCAGACAGGCACAGAAGGAATGGCAAGGGCAGCAGGGTCAGGGGGGTCCTTTGGCCAGGCAGCAGCCCAGAGGGAAGGAGCTGGCTCACTGCCCACCACAAGGCAGTGCCCGTGGGCCTGGGTGGGGTGCCGACGAGAGAAAGACTCCCGGAGCCAGTCCCCCCTTCTCCTCAGGGAAACTGAACTCTGCTGTTGACATCAGCGTCTCCGACACAGGACACCCCAAGCCGCGTTCCGGCGCATGCTCATGGAATTCCAGAGCGTAACCATCCAGAACGGACTCTACACACTGAAGAGCAATTCAGGATGGGGGGCCTCCCGGGGGACCTCAGGGCACGACATGAAACTCACGGACCCCCTGCGGGGTGGCCAGGGTCGTCAGTCTTTGAGAGGGGGGCGCCAGCACACATGACATACTGCCCCAAAGGCGAACACAACTGCCGGCCAACTGAGGATAGAAGCCGGCATTCGTAAGTGCGAAGGAAAGCAAGACACGGGCCAGCTCTGCAAGTATGATCAAGGGAGTACTCCAGATGGAGCGACAAGGGCATTAAATGGTCATATCCACACACAGCAGGGAAAGACCCCAAGATAATAAATATAGAGAGGGATCTCTAAAAAGCCCAACAACATGGGCCATCATAAAGACCAAGAATATACTATTCTTAGGGACCAGACTCAATCCTTAAGTCCCCCACACAAAACATTAAATTTACAAGAAATAAGCTAAAATAAATAAGTGCAGCAAACATAGGCTGTATATTGGTGCTAATGGAAACACATTAACAGGGAAGGAAGGGGCTGATGAGGAGTACACCAGGAATACTTTTATTATGTTAGCTATTCTTATGTTTTATGTTAGCTATTGTTCATATGCTAAACATTGTTGTGATTGCCAGCTGTGCGGTGTAATATATATGTGGTAACTACTAAGTCACTGCTGTGGGGGAGGGGGCATTTAGAGGAAAAAGGAGAAAGCAAACAAAAACAAAACAAAACAAAAAGGCAAAAATTAAAAAAAAAGGTCAAAAGCAAATAACAAAAGGAGTGAGGTAGACATTTTGTTTTCAGAATACCATTCTAGGTAAATAGTGTGAACACCCTGTGCATAAGGATGAATGTGACAAAATGGATCGAAAGCCACAATCCATCTTGTGCCTGTGTATAAGAAACAAACTCAAACAAAGGGACACAGGTTGAAAATAAAAGGATAGAGAAGCACATCGTATGAAAACAGCAACATCAAAAAAAATTGGATCAACAGACTTACGTCGACATCCATGACAAGAGGGAAAGATGGACGGGCATTACATAAGAGTAATCCAGTAAGGCAATTTTATCAATATTTACATACCTAAATATGTAATGCACTAGAATACATGAAAAAGGAAATGTAGACAACTCCACAATGATCGTAAGGCACTTCAATACACCATTTAAAATTACATATCCAAGCCACTGTCACTGAATTCATTATGACATATAGTGACCCTGTTTAGGGTTTGTGAGGCTGTAAATTTCTATGGGAGCAGAAAGCCTCGTTTTTTTTCCCCCTGTGGAGTCACTGATGGGGTTTGAATCATTGACCTCTGAAGTTCAACGGTTAATCAACAGTGCCACAGGGCTCCTTGAAATTATATAAAGAACCTTTCAAAAGAGTATCACTAAAACTACTAATCTCAATAAATCTATATATACAACACTTTGCTCAGCATCAACAAGGTACCCACGCTTCTCCACCATATATAGATCATTTCCCAGGACAGACTACATGCTAGAGCACAAACCAATTGTCAACAAATGTTGAATGAGTGGAGTAATTCAGCACTTTAAGGTCAGATCCTTAAAGTATGAAGCTGGAACTCAACAACAGGAAACGTAAAGGAAACAAAAAACTAACAGGGAAGTTAAATTGGATGATAGAAGAAAGCAAAAGTGGAATTTAAAAATTCCAAGAATAACATTAAAATGAAAAGTCAACATATGAAAACCTTTGAGGCACAGCAGAGCAAAGTTTGTAGTAATAAATGGCTACATGGAACACCCTCCTTCTGAAGCCATCAACCTCTACCAATAATGGTTCAAAGAGAAAATAAAGGAAAGGAGCAAAAAAGAAAGAAAGAAAAATAAAAGAATTAATAAAGAGAAAAGTAGAAATAAAATAGAAACTAAATAGAAAAACAAGAGAATCAATAATAAAACCACAAGATGGTTCTTTGAAAGGATCAGTAAAATAGACAACCCCTTGCTAGGCTGCAAAAAATAAAAAATAAAAACAGAAGAAGCAAATAATCAAACTCAGAAGTGAAATTAGGAAGAAGGAAAGAAAGAAAAATAAAAGAATTCTATATTACTGTTTTTAGGATATGAAGACTAACAACATGTAATTTGTAATATAATAAAAAAGCTTTAAAAAGAAGAAATGAAATGAGTGACATAACTGACCCAATAGAGAATAAAGATAAAAATTGATTGCTATAAAAAATCTACACCAATAAATATGAAAATCTAAGTTAAATAGAAAAATTACTAACACAGAAGTAGAAAATTCAAAAGATCGTCTAGAAATGAAAAACTTGAAGATGTGAAAGCGAAACAATACAAAAAAATGAATCACAAAAAAGCCAGGGCCAAATAATTACACTGGAGAATTCTTCCAACATTCAGAAGACTTGACACAAACCCCACTCACTCCCTTCAAACAGCAAGAAGAGGAAGGAAGAGTACCAGATTTATTCTATGAATACAGTATCATTCTGTTACCGTGACCAGGGAATGACCTCACACACACACACATACGGCTCAGTATTCCTTAGGATACAGATGTAAACATTTTCGACAAAATTCTAGCCTGAAGACTTTATAGAAATGTGCCTCCCCCCAAATCATATGAAGTGGAAGCGATACCAAGATTATAAAGTTAGTTCAATAATGGAATTATCTATCAATGTAACCCCCATCAGCATAAAACAAGAATCATTATAATCTATATCAAGTTGTTTTGATGCACAAAAAGCATATGATAAAACTCAAAGGTTTTCTAATTAAAAACTCTTACCAAAATAGGATGAGAGGGGAGTGTACACGCATAATGTTCATGTTGGCAACATGAGTGGCCAGGATGCTCATTATCTTATTCAACATTGTACTGCAAGTCTGAGTCAGATTTGAGCAACAGAAAAGGCAAATAAACATAGTGAAAATGTCAATTCTATCAGAAGCAATCTACAGCTACAATGCAATTCCCGATTCTAATCCCAACTATAGTCTTTATTGAAATGGGAAAACTAATGGCCAACTTCACATGCAAAGGAAACAAACCCTGAACAACTGGAATAATACTAAGTAAAAAGGACCAAGCAGGAGGCTCCTGCTCTCTGGAAACAATCAACCAAATAGCCTGTTCTGTCTGGGGTCAGTGACAAACACAGGTCATGGTGGGATAGAAATGAGAACTCAGAATTCAACTCTGTCATCGATGCACAAGTGCTTTCCAACAGGGGTCCATGTTCCATTCGGTGGGGCAGAAACAGTCTCTCTCAAAATGGTGCTGGCAAAACCAGAGTGCCACCTGCAGGAAAGTGAAACCAAGCCTACACCCCTCGCCAAGCATCAAACCAACTCAGAATCAATTAAAAACCAGAAGGCTAAAAGCCTCAACGTTCTGGGAAGAATACACAGGGAGAACAAACACCACGGGACCTAATCTTTTGTGAACACGGGATAACAAATATTACAACAAATGTTGCAAATAGATGAAGACAGAAATAGATAAAAGGGGCCTCATTAAGAAGACTTTATGAGAAGAGTAAAGAGTAGCATCTGGAAAAAAAAAATCTTGGGAGAGGACTTAACCAAGGGTCTAATTTCTAAAATCGACAGAAAATGCTAACAAAAAGAATGACCACAAAATGGGCAAAGAGCATGAACAGAACACATTCATGAAAAAGGGCATTCAAGTAGCCAATAGATTTATCCAAATATGTCCCTGATGCTTAGAGGCCAGAGAGAGATGCAGACCAAGCTACAGGGAGACAGCCACAGCCACTGTGGTACTTAGGAGTGTCAGCAAGTCAGTTCCTACTCAGACAACAGACAACACCTCCCAGTCTTGCAACATCCTCCCAATTGTCGTGCACCATTGTTGCAGTCATTGTATCAGTCCATCTTGTCATGGGCCGTCCTACTTAACCCCAACTTTCCCCTTGACCAAGCATGATGTCCTTCTCCAGGGACTAGTCTCTCCCGCATGTCCAAAGTACGTGAGGCAGTGTCATCACCCTTGCCTCTAAGGAGCACTGTGACCGCAATTCTTCCAAGACAGATCTGTTTGTTCTTTTCTCAGTCATGGTACATTCAATATTCTATACCAACACCATAGTTCAAATGCATCCATTTTTCTTTGGTCTTTCTTCTTCAACGTTTGCCTTGACATGCATGTGAAGCAACCGAAGACAGCATGACTTGGAGCAGGCTTACTTTAGTCCTCGAAGTAGTCTCTTCTCCGCTCCCCACCCGTCTCTAATACCGTTAAGAGACTTTTGTGCGGCTGATTGCCTCATGCAATGCCTCGTTCATCTCTTGGCTGTTTCTTCAAGATTGACTGTGGACCAAAGCAAGATGAAATCCTTGACAATTTCACTCTTCTTCTTTTTCTTTCTTTCTTTTTTTTTTTGTGGGCATCACTGCCTCTGGTGGTCATGGGCGCTACCCAGTGCTGCTCCTGGGAGCAGCTGCTTCATCTGAACCGCCAAGTCCACGGGCCGCAGACCCACCCTCAACCACTTATGCCACCGGGGCTCAGCCCTTTCACGCTTATTATGAAGGCTGCAATCCTTGATCTTCATCAGTAAGGGCCTCAAGGCTTCCTTCTTTTCTTTTCTTTTCTTTGGCTTCTGTATTTTCAGCAAGGTTGTGCCAGCTTCACATAGCAGGTTGTTAATAAGCCTTCCTCTAATTCTCCATCATATAATCCAGCTTCTCCGATGATTTGCTCAGCATACTGATTGAATAAATACAGTGAAGCACAACTTTCCTGATTTTAAACCGTGCAGTATCTTTTTGCACAACTGCCTCTTAATCCTTGTACACATTCCACATGAGCACAACGAAGCCTTTTACTCAAGGTTATGATTGTTATGATCCACACAGTCAACAAAACCCAAGCAAACATCTGTCCGGCATTCTCTTCTTTCATCCACGAGCCATCTGACATCAGCAATGATATCTCTTATTCTATGTTCTCCTCTGAATCCAGCCGGAACCACTGGCAGTTCCCAGTCAAGGTTCTGCTGTGACCATAAGCAAAACTTTACTTCAAGTGATATCGATGATCTTTTTCCTCCTGCTCTGTTCAGGAACGTCTATTTTGATCCCCACTGAAGCAGACAGCCATGGAAGCCAGGTATCACCTAGCTCTTCTGGTGCTGGACTCAAGGAAGCTGCGGTCCTCACGGCATTCAGACTAATCATTTTCTCGAGTCAATGGTTTTATAATTTGAACACGGTTGAGTCATCTCTTCTTTGAGAAGGCAGCGCTTCCTCAGTCATATTTCTAGCACCTTCCAACCTGAAGTTGTTCTATACACTTACTTGCACAAGTGTAATTTTCTGGCGTGATCTCTGACGATGCTCTACTTCTTTTCATGAGTTTTTCAGTAACTGACAAGGTTTTGGTGTTATCCATAAAGTTAAAAAAAATTTTTTTTTCAGGATTGAGTTTTTTATTAGGGCATACTACAAAGTTCTTTCAGGTCTGCTAATAAACGTCAAAGGATCATAACACTCTGCTGGAAGCCTCAGTCCTCGGACATAAATTTCATGCTCCTGTGGGTGTGGGGTCAGCAAACCCAGACACCTGAATTGAATGACCAGAAGCACCTTATGCCAATAAGCCTCAGCCAAAAGGTACTCGTTTCCATTTCCTTGGGTCAACATGCTCAACTTCCTCAAATTCAGTGCCTAAAAGTATCCCTCTCTGCAAACTAACCTCTGTCCCAAAGCAATCAGCTTTACTTGCTCCTGGGTTGGGAAGTCCATCACTCAGGCGCATGCATGGGCACCCATAGGGTGTGTAGATACCACCTTACCCTGGACTAAAACAACACAAATACACAAAACAAAAAAATAAAAATCCCACTTGCTAAAACAAGTCTTAGCAAGGATATAGAAAGCTCTTTATGCATTGTTGGTGGGACTGTACAACCACTATAGAAAATGGTGTGCTGCTTCCTCAAACACAGAAACAGAACTACTATGATCTAGTAATCCCACTTATAAGTGTATGCCTTATAAACCTAAAGATAATGACATGGACAGACATAAGTCCATTACTGTTTCACTCACCATAGCGAATAAATGGAAACAACTGAAGTGCCCCCATCAATGGATGAGTGGATGAGTAAGTTGCAGAACATACACACCTGTACAACAGACTACTCCACAATCATGAAGAGTCATGACGATCTGTAAACATAACCTAGATAGATCTGGAGATACTAAGGAAAATAAGTCAAGCATCAAAGGACAAACACTATAATGCTTCCTCTTATGTATGAGTGCAGGGAGTGATGCTGGGGTGTCAGAAGGAGACATACTTAGGAGAAAAGTGGCACTGTGTGCAAAAGAAGGAAAAGAGCACAACCAGGGATAAAACAAATGTCTGAAACAGTTGAACCTGGGGCACTGAACAGAGTCCAGTAAGTCAATCACAAAAAGACACCCATTATCTGAGACTACTACTATAAAAAGGCAAAGCAAGTTGCACACAGAAAGAAACACTTTGGCAACTACCAGGGCTGAGAGGGGGAGGATGGGAACATCACCAACTAAAGTGTAGGCAGGCTTTGACATGAGAGCAAAAGAAGGCCACATACAGTAAGAAAGAGTTCGGGACAACACGCCCAAGAGCAAAGAAGACACCGACAAGTACATGTGTGTAATGGGTCACATGCAAAATCCTACACAAACAATAAGCAGACAATAATTTATGAGTGTCTCCAGAGGTAGACATGCAAGATGAATGAGCATGAAATGGCCTATGGGAGTATAACTATGCATATAAACATAGCTTTGCCAGAGGATAGTTCTATACACTTATTTGCACAAGTGTTCAATCTCCCTAGGTCTACAGGAGAGCACACAGTGGGCAAAAGTATAAAGTTTTCTTAATCATAACTAAGTATGGGGGCTTAGGACCATAGCCTAAGAGGACATTCAGGTCAACTGGCACAACATGTACATAAAAACAATGGTCTCTATAGATCTCCAAAACCACCTTTTCGGAAAGCAAATAACTCAGTCCCCTACTGACAATGAAACACTTTTGTACTATAGCTCATAATCCAGATTAAAGTGTAGGTATCTGCTTTTGCAGCGCTCTCTGGACTATTCCAGCACCTCCAAGAGGCAGGATCACCCACTTTGGGAAACACTGGTCTACATCTTCCTTTGGTGAGTAGCTTCGGGTCTTCTAAGTCTATGAATGGCCAGTTAAGGTGCAATGATTGGTTTTTCCATGTCTGGAGCAAAGATGAATGAAGAAAATGACTCAAGAAAATGATTAGTCCAAATGCCATGAGGACCACAGCTTCCTTGAGTCCAGCACCAGAAGAATTAGATGGTACTTCCATGGCTGTCTGCTTCAGTGGGTCTTAGAATAGATATTCCTGGTCAGAGCAGGAGGAAAATAGGACACCGCTCAAAAGCATAACGGAGCTCAGAGAAAAGACAAGTCTGTAGCAGCCACCACCTCACCTACCCTGAGATTAGAAGAAAGAAGTGGTACCTGACCTCTACCACAGGCCACTCTGACCGATGCCACAATGAATGCTTCCTGATACAATGAGAGGCAAACGTGGAGCAGAACTAAAATGTTTTTTTTTTTAAATCCAGACAAGTGGGAGCAGTAGAGAACAGAGATCTCCCTGAGACTAACACTCTTAACTTGGAGCTGGGCCTGGCCCCCGATGTCACCTTTTGTATGAGTCAGCAGACAAGCACACAACATGAACGGTGCTGCCTGTAAGATTGGTCCCCAACTTAAAAACCATCAGTCTGGGACCAAAAGGTCTACTGTGAGCCAATTACTCAAAATCGAAGATGAGAAGACCAGGAGGGACCTGAACCAGCAAGGGAACAAGCAGAACTCAAAAGAGAACAGGGACACGGTGTCTGTCATCAATGCAGCTAATGCTGGGGAGGAGTCGTTTGGGTGGAAACTGGCACATGAGAATCTAACCCGCTTAGGTAAATAGCCACCAGACGCTCGATGAAATATGATTGAGGGGGAACAAAGGAAAGAACAGAAGGGTACATTAGGTTCCTATCCGTTCAGGAACAAACTGTTCGGAAAATGAGCAGAGTCCTCCATGCATTTTTGTTTTTGACCTCCTGGTTCCCAGGAGCGTCATGTTATCAGGCAACACTGCTTTCTCTCACTCTCACTTTAGAGGGAGCTGGCACGCGTTAAAAGTCAGGCATCAGCTCTTGGGAAAACAGAAAAGAGAAGATGATGATAAATGCAGGCAGTATGGTTGAATGAAATACGGAAAAAAACCCCGCAAGGATGGACATGGAATAGGCATGCATGGTTTATTGATCACTCCCAAGGTGGGCCATGGTGGACCTCTTGCCACTCCTGCAAGAGTAGGGTTTGATTCCTAGCTGAGGTCCCTCAGGCACAGTCACACCCAATCTGCTGGTGGAGGCTTGTGTGTTGCTCTGAGACGGAACAGGTTCCACTGATGCCTCTGGACAAAGCTGAACTAGGAGTCAGGCCTGGGCATCTGCTTCTAAAAACTACCCCATGAAAACCCTGTGGGTCACAAGAGTCCGATTGGCAACCATCGTGGGGATGGCCCAGGACTGGGCAGCATCCCACCCTTCTGTGCCCGAGGCAGGGCCAAGTCAACTGCATGTCATGACAATCACGTGTGGTCGTTAAGCTCCATCGAGTCTGTCCCAACTCATAGGCACTCATGGACAACGCACGGACTGCGGCCCACTCCTATGCCATCTTCACAATCGCTCCTATGTCTGAGCCCCTTGTTGTGGCCATGGTGTCAATGCAACCTGTCAAGGGCCCTCTACTTTACGAAGTATGATGTCCTTCTCCAGGGTGGATCTCTCCTGGTTATCAACATAAGATATGATGTCAAATTAATTATACATAATTCTAAAAGTTAGTAATATGAAACCACTATGTCAAATATACTATGTATTATATCTGAATTATATGTATATATAACTATATCAGCTTTGATTTTTATACAATCTACATCATATGTGGTACCATATAATTAAATCATATATAATTACAGTTATCAGGACATATGTATATTACATATCATAATATATTATTACATGCCAACAGCAACTGCAGTAATAACCCTACGAGGCTAATTTCTTTCAGAGAAAAGGCAGGGCATTCTGGCGGTCATCTATGGAGACAAGGGAAGGTGGAACTGGGAGAAGGGGAGGATGGAAAATATGGGAAGTATGCCCCCAAATCCCATGGTGGAACTCGCAGCCTGCCAAAGCCTGCCAATGATGGCAGGCTCGGTATCTTCTGGGCTGTACCTGACTGTCGGGGGTTTATTGCCATGAAATCCAAGGCACCCCACCTTCCCAGTGAGGGAAGGTGAAACCAACAGAAGAGGGATGGAGAAGACAGCCCAGAGTTTAAGAGCACACACCACGAATTCCCCAATTGTCTTGGTCCGGTGTTTTCTGAGCATATCAAGGCCATCCACTTGTGGGATGCCTGCCCACTGGTTACTGCTCTGCTCTTGTTCAGATCTGCATGCCTCTCAGAGACCTGGCAATTAAATATGACAGAACAATAAGCGCTGCCTGCCTGCCTGTGCATATTTATAACATAGGACGACTTCAGAGCAAACTGGGAATACTTTTGGGAAAGAATGAACCCACTCCTCTTCCCCAAACAAGCCCATCTTGGTCTTTGGCAAAGAGTAAAATGACTAAAGTGTAGCAGGAAGAGAGGCAACCCTGGTGGCACAGTGGTTACACAGTTGAGCTGCTAGCTCTAAGGTCAGCAGTTCAAAGCCACCAGTAGGAAGAGGAGGCTTTCGATTCCTATCAAGAGTTACAGTCTCAGAAACCAAAGGGGCAGTTCTACCCTGCCCTACAGGGTCACGGTGAGTCAGATCCTCTCTGATGTTCTGAATCCAAAGCTTCACCCACTGCCTTCACACCCCATTCATCTCATTCACTGCCGCCAGTCCATTCTCACACATAGCTGCTGCTTGTAGGGTGTCTCGGATTTCAACTCATAGCCATCCTATATAGGCCAGAGGAGAACTAACTACTCCATCAGATTTCCAAGTCTACATATCTTCCCAGAAACAGACTGCCTCAATTTTCTCTCTTGGATCAGCCTGTGGGTTCGAACCACAAACCTTGCTATTAGCAGTCCAACTGGCAATCTACTTCTGAGAAAACCCCTGCGCCACCAGGGCTTCTTGACCATGAGGGGGAATTTCAAATATTTCTTTGGACTGACTGATGATTCAGGTCCCTCTCTGTGCCTTGTACACCAGAGGCAGCTGCTGCAGACATGAGCCATGGGGCCCTGGGCTCAGACCCACAGTGTGCCTGTGCGAAGGGATGACCTGTTCCACTAACTGAAAGGCCCAGAAGTAAGGCCTGGAGACTTACTACTGAAAACCAGCCACCACACACCTACAGACACACATGGAGCAGTGGCAACTTTGTGTCAAATGGGGTAGTTGTCTCCCAGGCTGCTACAGGGCCCTGAGGCCAAGTCTGCTGGGGTCTTATTGCCAAGTGAGAGTGTGTGGTGGGAGATGGGGCATGTCCAAGTCCTCCACAGGTGTCCCCTCCATTTCATTTGGTGGCAGCAACCAGAATCGTCCAGAATCGTGCCAGCTTTGTTCCCCTTGTGGGGAGATCATCTTCTCTTTTCCCTTTGTCCTCAATCTAAATCTGCATTCAGATGAGCTTGGGGGTAAAAAAGGAGAAGAAGAAAAAGAAGATCATTCTCAAAGTCTAGGACACTTGGAAGGAAGAAGGCCTGGTGGGATAGTGGGCTATGAGTTAGGCTGCTAACTGAAAGGTCAGCAGTTCAAACCTCTCAGGCACTCCTTGAGAGAAAGATGAGGCTTTCTGTTCCCCTAAAAATCTGCCATCTCGGAAAACCCACAAGCATAGTTCTACTCTGTTCTAGAAATTTGCTATGATGGCAGAGTGCGACAGATCAGACATCGAGGACCCTGATGGTGACCTGTTTCCAGGTTGAGATCAACCCCCACGCCACCCCCCACAGCAGTGAGTGAGAGAGGACCAAGGGCCCTCAAGGACCATCTCTCATGTCAAAAGTCACCCAATCACAGGGCAAGAGAGTCTGTTAAGTCACAGCAGAGTCATCTGAGGACTTCGTTGTACTGGAAAAACGACAGAGGAGTTGCTCGGCTTTCTTAAAACAGAAAAATCAGTGTTTCAGGACTCGGTATAGAAAAAAAAATTTTTTTTAAGACACTAATGAAGCTCCTTGATGCCACAGCACAGTCACATCTTGAGTACAAGAGTGATGTGTGACCAAGGAGAGGGAGAAGCCGCAGTGGCAATTACTTACCTCTGACGACAACAACATAGGCATTCAGCACGGCGAAGTCTGAGAAACATCGTGAGCCCGTGCAGGGAGTGATTTTCTCAGCGTCATCTGCTGTAAGCAGGAAACTGTCCCCGGGATAATTTACTCTTGCTTGGGAATAAGCCATTCACAGGGATGCTTGATAGTCTGTCTTACCTTCCAAGAAGAAACCCCTGGCAGGTCACAGGTCCTGGGGTTGTCATGCAAGCCAGGCCCATTATAATCTGGCGTTCAACGCCATTGTCGGAGAGCGAGCAGCAGGATTGCGGGGACACGGGGTCAGCAGGAAGCATTGAGACAAGTATCCTCTGCCCACTATAGTACTGTGACCTCTGTCCCCAGGCTGGTGGAGGGAGACCTGGATTGGATTCCTACTCAATGTTCCTCCTATGTTCAGGCCCCGCCTCGTCCCCCATCCGGTCAATCTAGGATGTGTGAGGAGCCCTGCCCGGGTAGAGGTAACGTGTTGGGCTGCTAGCTGCAGAGTCGGTAGTTCTAGGCCACCAACTGCCTCTCAGGAGGATGAGACTTTCTACTCCCTTAGACAGTTACAGTCTTGGCAATTCTTCCCTACCCCACGGATGTCGCTGCCGCTCAACCTCAGCGGCATGGCAGTGAGTTTGGGTTTGTGGTGGGGATGCCCAGGAGGTTTCTGGGAGGGAGTATCCATCCTAAGATGAGCAAGGCAGAAAGGTCTGGCGTGCTGCTTCCACAAACCAGCCAGGGAAAACCTTTCAGACCTCAGGAGCCTGACCTGCCAGGGGTCCCCGGGATGGCGCAGACCTGGGCAGTGCTTCATTCCGTGGGGCACCGGTCGCCCTGGTCCACAGGGAACCACACCTGGGTTGCATAACAGTTAACCCTCTTAGCTGCTTTCCCAAAGGCTGGAGCGCACGCGCTGCGAGGGTACGCGCTGTGGAGCCCCCAGCACCCTCCTTCCAAGCCCAGCGCGCACACCCCGGGCTTCACAGAAACCTAAGCAGCTGGTCGTTCCAAGAAGGAGTCTGCACATCTCAGAGGACCTTCCAGAAGCCAGCTGGGTTTGTAATGAGGGCTCCAGATGGAGGCGGCCAGACTGAGCAGCGGGAATGGGTGCGTGACCGCAGGCGAATGCTTGCATCTCTGGTCTCCGGTTGCTAAGGGGACGAAATCGGATGAACGCATTCAAACGTCACCCAGGCACGCGGTCTTCAAGCCAGTCTCTCCTGCACACACGCCACGGTCACACCAGCCATTCAGGAGCCTTGGTGTGAGGTGGCCCTGCCCCATTTGCTTCCCCACCACTCCATGGGCCAAGGGGCTTGAGGCTGGCCTTTGGGTCCTACTCGTGCGAACCCACATGGGTAAGACTACAACCGGTCTCCCCATGGGTTTCAACTTATTTTTTGCAGGGTCCCTAGATGAACTTGAACATCCAGCCTTTGGGAAAGCAGCTGAGAGGGTTAAGTGTCCATGCAACCCAGGTGTGATTCTCTGTGGATCAGGGTGACCTGGTGCCGCATGGAATGAAGCACTGCCCAGGTCTGCGCCATCCCGGGGACCCCTGGCAGGTCAGGCTCCTGAGGTCTGAAGGGTTTTCCCTGGCTGGTTTGTGGAAGCAGCACGCCAGACCTTTCTGCCTTGCTCATCTTAGGATGGATACTCCCTCCCAGAAATCTCCTGGGCATCCCCACCACAAACCCAAACTCACTGCCATGCCGCTGAGGTTGAGCGGCAGCGACTTCCGTGGGGTAGGGAAGAATTGCCAAGACTGTAACTGTCTAAGGGAGTAGAAAGTCTCATCCTCCTGAGAGGCAGTTGGTGGCATAGAACTACCGACTCTGCAGCTAGCAGCCCAACACGTTACCTCTACCTGGGCAGGGCTCCTCACACATCCTAGATTGACCGGATGGGGGACGAGGCGGGGCCTGAACATAGGAGGAACATTGAGTAGGAATCCAATCCAGGTCTCCCTCCACCAGTCTGGGGACAGAGGTCACAGTACTATAGTGGGCAGAGGGTACTTGTCTCAACGTTTCCTGCTGACCCAGTTTCCTTCTGTATCCAGCACAGGGGTTAAAAGCCCAGGGTAGGTGAATGGAGACCCTGTCCTGTCCTATTGGTCTCCCTGGAACTGTGGGAGGGGAGGGTGGGTGCTGACTGACCTGTTGGTCACTGGTATCGTGACCATGATTTGGGTGAGGAGGAACTGGAATCCTAAGAGCAGCGACCACGTTGCACCCAGGACATGTCTGGGTTAGCACCAAAGGCCAACCAGGGAAGCAGGAAGGGAGGGAACAAAAGGAAAATTCCCACATTGGCCCCCATTGGCGGCAGTGAGGTTTTGAGTTTCACCTGGGTCTGCACCCTGCTGGGGGCCCACAGGCCTGGAACTTGCAGCCTCCCTCAGGCCTCCTCCCGCAAGCAGGGTCTCTGATCTGAGGACCCGCATGGCTGGCGGGGTCCTTCCTGTTGTGACCCAAGCCTCACTTTGAAGTCTGGAGCTGCATCTGAGGGAAGGCAGGGTTCCTGGAGGGGAGACCCCTGCCAGACGCCTCTTGTACCTGAACGTGGTTTGACTGGGAACAAAGGAGACTACATACACTGCCTGGGAGCGGGACACTTGCCACAGCCAAACTGGCTTGGAGTTTTGATCCCAAATTGGAACCTTTCAAGTGATTTCCCATTTGGCCAAATGGGGTTTTGGGGTTTCTTCCGTTTTCCTCCTTTACTTATGAAAGGATGCAGCCTTGGAAGGACCCCTGGGCACTGGTCGGTTCTCAGGAAATCACACCGCTGCCTTGGCTGTAATTGAATCTGAAGCTATCTGATTAAACTCTCCTCGCGGTCGGAGACAGCTCCGGAAATAAATGGGAAAGGGGGGAACAATCACTTTGGGCATTCTGTGTTTTAGGATTGAATTTTGAAACAAAACAAGAAAAAGTTTGAGATGTTCAGCCTCTAATGAGGTCAGGTTTGCTTGTTCCTGGGAGAAGTGCCAGCGACGCAGCTGAAGAGTCTGTTGGAAATGTTGGCAGCGGAGAAGCCTCTACCCGAACCATTAGGTCCCTGTCGTTCCGGGAGGGGGTTATTCTCTGATTTGGGAAAAACAAACAAACAAGCTCGCCAAGTTCCCTGAGGTCCCTGGGGCCACACTCACAGCTTTCCTGGAGCTTCTGAGAGGACAAATGACATGAGGTCTGGGACCCAGCCCCAAGGAGCAGGAGAGGACTCGCCAACCCAATCCTGCTCAGTGCTTTCAAAATGACAGACTCCTCTTTAGAAACCCCAGTGAGTAGTCTCAGAAGGCGAACCATGACCACGCGCTGCTGGAGGCAATAGAGAACTTGTTGTCGTTGGGAACAATAGAGTTGATTATGACTCATATCAACACCATCGAGCAGAACAGAACCATCCCATAGGATTTTCTGCCTTGTGGTCTTTATGGGTGTAAGCTCTAGTTGGCCCCTTCACTGGATGGTGTGTGGATTGGACCCACCAACCATTCTGCCAGAGAAATATGTGTCAGTCTGATCCATTAAGATTTACAGCCTTGAAAGCCCAGTTCTTAGTGACCTAAGGTCTAAGAATGGGTATTGACACGACAGTTTGGTTTGGTCTCTGGTGATGTTTATGGGAGCAGATCGCCAGGTGCTTTGTCCCAAAGAGCAACCGTTGGCTAAGAACTACTGATATCTTTGTTAATCGCTGAGGGTTCAATCACTGCTCTACCAAGGCTCTCCTGAGTCTGCCAAGAAAGTGAGTTCTCAGGAACATCCCCCAAGATATGTAAACTCAGTGGGGACTTTATATATGTGCATCCCTCTTGTCGAGCTTGGCTGCCACTGTACTTTCTGTACCTGGCAAAATACCTGGTACATCAGCATAAAAAATACTTACTGAATGAGTCAATGAAGTTAACAAGTGTGATTTAAAACAGTATATGCCACTAAATGTGTATTCTTGATTGAATGCTCAATTAGTCCCTCCTAGATTTGTCTGTGATTATTAGGTTTTGTGTCAGCTTGGCTGGGTCAGGATTCTCAGTGTTCAGGCAATTGACATCCAGTAATCAAGCCCCCACAACCTGCTCTAACACAGTGAAATCACAGTCCATCAGTTGTAGGAAAATTAGGGTAGGATGCAATACCATTACTCAGATTTGATGCAATCCATTTAAAGGAAGTTTCCTCAGGAGGATATCCTGCTTCTCATAGAAGTGGATGTTGTGGAAAAGCTTGCTTACTTCTTGCTGGGTCTGGATCCTGCATCTGACGAATCATCTTTTGACTTGAGTCAGCATCTTGCCATATTGCGTGCCAATTCTGGAAGTTTCCTACTGCTCTTGGTTGGGTTCACTAGAAGAAACTTTCAGCCTAACATCTGACCCATGGACTTAGAACATACCTGGTCTTGGAAATATCTACCTCTCCAACTATGGGAATCATGTTCTTGATATAAATTTACACACATAAACACACACACACACACACACTTTTGCTTCTCTAGTGAATCTTGCTTAAGATAACCCCCCCACCCCACAAGAGATATATTGAAAGAAATACTCCTGACTCTAGTCAGGGATTAATAATTAGAGATTTTTAAGTGGCTATGGTCTAAGGCAGGGGTCCTCAAAATATGGCCAAGGGGCACATGCGGCCCACCAAGGGCATTTATCCAGCCGACTGGGTGTTTTTGCCACTGTTGCTGTCCTCCTTAGAAGCAAACTCATCCCAGGCCCGCAGTTAATTTGTTCATAGTTTTGTTGGTTTTCTTTAAAAACTATGGTCCAGCCCTCCAATGGTCTGAAGAACAGTGAACTGTCCCCCTGTTTAAAAAGTTTGAGGACTCCTGGTCTAAGGACTCCCCAAATCAAGAGTGTGCTTCAATCACCTGTGCTTCTGACCCTCTTCACCTCTCAAAGATATGTACTCATGTGATCTTTGCTACCGACTGTCCGTTGAAGGGGGAGGGTAGGTGACTTTAGGGATTTCACCAGACAATGCTGTGCCACTTCCAGATCTTTGAAAACCTGAATGGGAAGAAGTGTTCTCAACCCCCAAGACCTCCATCCAACCCTTTTGTGTAGCTGTTCAGAGTGTTTTCTGAAGGCCCAACGACACCCACCATGTCTGAGATCCTCACTGCAGGTCACCACCTAGACTGTGCTGTGTGCCTTCCTCCACAGAACCACCGACTGCAGGCTGGTTGCACTGTCAACACCCTTCTGTGCTCCTCAACACTCTTGACACCACTGGCTGGCTGCCCTCTCATACACGGATGCACTTGTCTGTGGGATGAGTGCTACAGAGCTTCAGCACGCACACTGCTTTCCTACGAGGGGCTGTGCAGACACACGCTCTTCCCCAGAGACAGCATGTGAGGGGAAACATATTTGGGATTGGTCTCAGGGGACTGAAACAAAAAACTCCCCCAAACTCCCAATTCCAGAACAGCCTTTTTTTTTTTTTGTGCTGTGAAAATACCAACTAGAAATGTCCTTCCACCTTCCCAAACACATAGGCACTTGTGTGCCCTGGTAAAAATAGCTGTGTGCATACGTGGGCGCCATCTGGGATGATGTCATTTCTCAGATAATGGAACCGTCTGTCTGTTAGCGCCATTAGACCATCAACTCAGCAAGTAAGAATACGTGTCCTTTCCTCTGTGATTCCCGAGTGCCCAATCTGCCGTTTCTCTGTGTCTACAGTGATATGTCCAAGGCACATCACTATATGCAAACGGAGACTGTCGCACTTAGCAATGAGAGGCTGCCCGGATCCCTTCTCAAAAGTTCCA
Source organism: Nesogale talazaci (assembly GCA_004026705.1). Taxonomy (NCBI): domain Eukaryota; kingdom Metazoa; phylum Chordata; class Mammalia; order Afrosoricida; family Tenrecidae; genus Nesogale; species Nesogale talazaci. Next base: position 17,486 of record PVJH01023877.1, read on the forward strand.
TTTTATGATCGAAACAAAACCTCCTTTTCTCCAATGATGAACTCTTTCCCAAAGCCAATCATCATGCAATCCTATTGGATTGCTTTAATGTGCCTCGGGTGACTTTCTAAGGAGCCCCAGTGGCCCAGTGGCTATGCCTGAGCTGCCAACTGCTAAGTCAGCACTTTGAAACCCCAACTGCTTCCCAGGAGAAAGCTTGGTTTTATGGTGTGTGGCCATCATGTGCGATTCCAGGAACTTGACGCAGGTGTGGCGGTCATGTGCTTATGTTAATTTCATGATTGAGATGTAGGGGTGGAGTCTAGCCTGTTTATCTGGAGATAGCCATTGAGTAGCCAATGAGGCCTCCGTGTGGGCATGGCTTTCTCCTGAGACTTCTGGGAAATCTTATGGTATTTCCCTTGTGGAGATGAGAAGCTATTTCCCCAGTTGTAGGGAGTTAGTCTCAGAGATGACAAACTACGGACAAGACAAGATGGCAGTGTCCGAGGAGGTGGAAGAGCCGGAGGAGAAGCCACACGACCTTGCCCTGATGGAACCAGACCTCTGAAGCTGGAGAAACCAGGTGGAGGGCCCTGCCAGCGCTGAGTTACCTCTACCACCACTGGATGCTGTTGATGGACCCTGAGCCCTGGAAGCAAGGAGCGATGGGGAGATCCCTGCCAGTGCCTGGACTCTGCACCCACAGGCCTGTGATTTTGTGAGTCGAAAGGAGACTTTCTAGACTGGGGTCGGGCATATGGGTTAATATCGGACTTATGACTTTGAATTGGACTGGGTTGGGATGCTTTCTTAATGTCCTATTCCTCTTGTATATAAATCTTACCCTTATATCCATATGTGTGTCTATGAATTTTGTTTCTCTAGTTTACCCGGACTAACACATGGTGGCTCTCACTGAAAAGTCTGCCTGGAAGCCTGCCCTCTCAAGTTTCCTCATTGCACGAAAGACCTTACAGTGGGAGAGCAGTGGGAGGGCAGCAGTTGGGGATCTGGGAAAGAGATGCCACCTATACAAGGAAGACATGGATCTTCAGACAGCTCACTGGCTGCATGTGGCCTGCTGTGACATGCAAGACAAATGCGCACTGCAGTCCATTGCCATCTGTGGACTCAAGGTCTCTGTTTGGTCCGACAGTCTCTGCAGCGGAGATTGATGTAGGGAGGATACCTAGGAAGGAAAGGCAAACTTTTTCCTAGGAGAGAATTCTTTTGCAAAGTTTTGAATTCTTTAAAAAACTGGCTCTACTCAGTTCCAGCAAGATGGTAGATGAATAGCACACACCAGAGGGGCTCTGCAGAAATCAGCACAGTAGAGCCAATGAGAGGGATGTGCCACTCTTCCAGGTGGCAGGAGCACCACACAGATCCACCAGGTTTTGCAGAGCTATGGGTTTTTGGCTTACCACTGTGGAGGCTGACTGGGGCTTAGCCTTAGGCCCGCCACAGCCTTGGCCAGCCCAAGTGCTTTATCTCAACACAACCACAGCTTGCAGACAACTTTGGACGGGGTTTAAATCTCTCCAGCCCCACAGTCAGGTGATCTGAGCCCAGCTATTTCTTTACTTTATTTTTCTCTGTCCTCTCTCTTTCCTGCCACAGTATCAGCAGGCTCAGGTTTTTTGTTTTATTTTTTTCCCTCTTTCCTTCCATATGCCACTACCAGCCTCCAGGCCACTCCCCTCTGTCTAGGACAACTCTTCCTGCCCTGCACCCAGCTGGGAGAGCTCTGACTTGCTCACCTTTGGTGATCTTACATGCGGCTGGGGAAATCCTGCCTGCATTCTGCAGTACCCCAAATAGCTGCAGGATCTCCCCTTCAAATGGTGGGGAGAACTCCCACCTACCTTCCAAGGTAACAGCTGGGAGAAGTCCTACCCACTCCTGTGCTTCACTCAGCTGGGGGTTCCTCTGCCCACCTTCCATGACACTCTGTGAGACTGGGGGAGTCCTTGCCCATCTTCCGTGGCTGAGGGAACTTCGTCCCACCCGCCACAGTGCTTCACATGGTGTAAGACAGCTCCACCAACTCTCTCCAGTGTTCCACGATGTCGTGGGGATCTCTGCCCCAACATGTGTGGTGATCTTGTCAACTAGGGCAATTTTGCCTGTCATCGCAGTACTCTAGACCAAAGTGGACACGCCTTCCTGCTCTCTGAGGTGCTCCAAGCCACCGTGGGCCACACAGTCATGGCTTCTTGTGATCATTCAGTGCAGTGCCATCCTCGCGGTCCCACAACTACATGACAATCACCCTTAATAGGACCATTCAACTTTCCCTCCAAATAACAGAACACTGGTTGGCTGGGGAAAGAGTGAAACCACAGGAGGATAAAGGGGTAGCCCAACCCCACAGTGCAGTTTGATGTGGGCAGTTTGAAGAAGCATTCCTACCTGTCTCCCAAAGAGAGAGCTCAGTGCTCTTCGACTCTCTGGTAAATGGCACCAGATGCCTCTAAAACCACATGCAAACAGCAACCAGCACCAACAACCTCAACAACAAAAAAAGGAGAAGCAAAAGGCAATGACAGAGATGCCCTCAACCTAACAACAGGCATAGAAAAAGCAAATAGTGATCTGCCACAGAGAAATCTTTAGAATGCTGCTTGAAGTCATATAGGATAGGAAGGAAGTAGTACAGAAATGAGATGAAATGATAGAGAAGCTAACGGCCATTCACTAAAGGGAAATACAAGACCTAAGAGATGAAATAACAAAAGCCAGTAGCAAATCCACGGACTTCTCCAACAGACGTGAGGAGACAGAGAATCACACTAGTGACCTAGAAGATAACCAGGCATCCTTCGACAAATGAGAAAGACAATCAAATAAGATAATCCAAGAAGCTGAAGAAAATCGAAGTGCCATGTCTGATGCTAAGAAGAATAACATTAGAATAATTGGACTATTGGAAGAAGGCATAAGGCAGAAGTCAATGGCAAAAATAACAAAGGAACATTTAGAGGAAAACTTCCCAAGTTTAATGAGTCTGAGTTCAGACTTTTTCAGGAGTCTGAAAGAACACCAGCTAGACTGAATCCCAACAAAAAGTCACCAGGATATATAATAGTATTCAACTTTGAGAAAAGGAGAGAATCATAAGAGCAGATAGGGACAAGCAAGTCCAAATAAGAAATTTTTCAGATATATCAGCAGACACTATGAAGAAGAGAGTGGAGTCACATATTCCCAAAATTGAAGGAAAATAGCGCAAATTCAAGAATACTCTATCCAGCCAAATTATCTATCAAGATGGAGGCAGAAGTAAGAGTATTTCCAGATGAGGAAAAACTCAAAGAATATGTTAAAAGAAACCCAGCCCTACAAGAGATCCTTGCCAACCCAGTATGGGCAGAAGAACAACACTCACTGAACAAATCAGAGACCAGCACATAGAACAACTCCGTGCATAAGGTGACACAGAGAAAAAAATAGCCTGCATGATCGCATTGGTTCAACAGTTGAAAGAAGGCAAGAATGAACCATACACCCACACCCATGCACAACACATAGATAAGAAAGGGAGGTAGGAAAACACCCAACAAAAAACGTACAAGATGACTCACAGAGTCCACAGATGGATGTAATAACTCAGAATATCAATGGACTGTACTCAGGCAGAGACTAGCAGACTGGCTTAGAAAAGACAACCCATCATTCTGCTACTACAGGACACACATCTCAAGATTACAGACAAAAATAGGCTGAGAATCAAAGGCTGGATAAAAATATATCAACAATTATAGCAGATGACTTTAATATACCAACTGAGAAATACAACTGGGAGGGAAAGAAACTTAACATGGAGGCTACAGACCTAAGCATTACAATTTGATGACTTGACCTGATAGAAATTTTCAGAGCTCTCCCCCCAAATGCAAAAAAATCACATTATTTTCATGCCCATGTGGCAAATACTTGAAGACAATACTTGTGCTGAGACACAATTCGAATGTTAGTAAATTCAAGCACACAGAGATCATGCAGACTTCTCTCTCTGACCACTATGCCATAAGTCTGGTGCAGGGAGTACAAAGACTATCCAAAATAGGGAGGGCTGCAAATACAGAGGAGGAACAAATTGAAAAGTGGGATATACTAAAGATAAAACAACGACATACATCAACAGAATTCACCAAGAGAGTAATAAGAGAGCCCATGGACTGGAAAAACATCTTTAGCAAGGACATAGTAGAAAAAGGCCTTATTACTAAAATCTACAGTACTCTACTAGCTTACAAAAAGAAAAAAAGTACTGTATATACTTGTGTATAAGCTGAGTTTTCCAGCACATCTTTATGCAGTTTTCGTGGTAAAATTAGGTGCCTCAGCTGATATTTGAGTCTGCTATACTTAAGTACATACTGTAATTGCCAACTAAGAAGGTGGGCAAAGGTCCCAAACAGAAGTTTCACAAGGGTAGAAATCTAAATGGTCAATAAGCATATGCGAAAATGTTCCTGAAAATTAGCCATAAGAGAAATGTAAATTAAAACAACTATGAGATACCACCTAACACCCTCAAAGATAGCCCCATTAAAAAAATAAAAAAGTAACAAGTGTTGGAGGGGTTGTGAGGAGATAAGAACTCACATCCATTGCTGGTGGACTTGTAGGTATGTACAGCCACTATGGAAATCAATTTGGTCATTTCTAAAACAGATGGAAACCAAGAAACCATGTGACCCAGAAACCCCCCAGGGCATATACCTGCTGGGCATATACCCAGAAGAGGCAAGAGACAAACCATGGCGAGCCATCTGTGCTCCAATGTTCATCGTGGCACAGTTCACAATTGCAAGGAGTTGGAAACAACCCAAATTCCCATCAATGAATGAATGGATTTAAAAACTATGGTACATACATACAATGGAGTCCCACGCATCACTAAAAGGCAGCGTTGAACACATGAAGCACATTGCCGCATGGAAAGAATTGGAGGAAATTATGCTAAGCTGTGGGGAATCAACATTGAGGAAAATATGACGAGGACTATATTCCCTCACTTATTACAGAGAGAATCTGGAAAGCTAACTTTGGTAAGTTTGAGATAAAGTCCACGTATGTTATCCTGCATTAAATATAGTCCCATAGATCTCCCCTAACAACTATGCTGCCTTAAAGTGAGCAGCACATGGTTGATTCTATCTTCCTGTAGAAGCAGACGTTCCAGCTATCTCCTCCCGCTGCGACACCCATCCCCCCACATAGCCTCTCCCAATGTAGCAAACAGGTTTCCTCACCTGTGAACTCAGGGACATCACTGCGGTCAGACCCACCTTCTGACATGTGCAACTACTGCATATGCATGATTCATGGCTACCTATAAAAGTCCCCAAACCAGCAGTTCTCAGCCTATGGGTCACAACCCCTTTTGGAGTTGAACAACCCTTTCACGGGGGTCACCAAGATCATCAGAAAACACATATTTCCAATAGTTTTAGGAAGCTAGACATCACTCTTCTAGTTGTCTCTAGGCAGATCCGTCCACATGCAGATACACCCACATACGAGAAACCACCTTTAAGACTGTTACCCATGCTACACCATGCTTCGAGACAAGATTTCATTTATTTGTAAGTAGAAATGAATATTTCACAATGTATAATTACACATTGCTTTCGTGATTAATCACTATGCATAAATTATATTCATTTTATAATAATGAAAATATATCCTGCCCAGCAGATATTTACATGATGATTCATAACAGTAGCAAAATTACAGTCATGAAGGGATAACAAAAATAATTTTATGGTTGGGGGTCACCACACATGAGAAACTGTATGAAAGGGTTGTGGCATTAAGAACGTTGAGAACCTCTGCTCAAAATAGGAAAGACGCTCTCTCTCCTTTCTTCCTGCTCTCTGTGTGGACCTGGCTGCTGAGACCCTCGCCATCCCGGAGTTGAGCATGCTACCATACAATGTGCCTGACTCCTCTATTTTATCTTCTCTCCCATCTTGCCTATTCTTTATGACTTTACTATGGTCTTTCTATATTATCACCGTACAACCGTGCCCATGGAACCACGCCCCATGATTGTCACAGGCTGATTACTCTAACACTAAATGAAATAAGCCAAGCACAAAACGACAAGTACAACATGAGTCCACTGAGGGAAGCTTAAAAATGTAAAAGGGGCAGAGGGGAAAACCTACTATCTGGCAAGGGTCAGACCCAAGCTAGGGATACATGTCAGCTAAGTAAAAAGGAGGGCGAAAGGGAAAAATAAAAGACATGGGTAGTGCGGGAACAGGGCACGAACCCACCCAAGGGCAGAGGGGTATTTTTTTTATATCTCCACAAGAGAGGGAGATAGGAACCAGACTTCAACCCGGCGGGTCCAGACGTGAATGCAACACACTGGCATGAAGCAGCGAGGTCTGCGGGGCTGGCTCCGATCCCAGCTATGTGGACTCCTCACCCCCCTGAACCTCCATCCCCCACCCCAGAAGCATGTACTTTAGAGGTGAGTACTGAAGCTACAGCTCAGAGAGAGGGGCGGGGTGATCGAAGCACAGAGGAGTGAACAAAGAAGGAAGGAGAGAGATTGGAACACATCCTGGCCCACCAAGCTCCAAGGCCAATACTGCTCAGAGCAGCCAATGCACAAAGAGGACCATAGGACTGGCCCTACCAAAAAAAGAAATGATGTCTCTTACTGGGCCATATCTCTATGGAGGACAACACTGGAAACACGGTGCTGGAATCGTGCCTGATCTGACTCCACCACCACCAGGACAAAACACGAAGGGCGTGCAACAGAACAGCAAGGGGAGCAAAGCAAGGAAGTCACTGGGGAATATCAAAAATAGACTTTGGGGCCAGGGGGTGGCATCCCATCAAATTCATTGAGAAAACACTCCTAAATGTCAACAAATAAATTATTTATAGGCACTTTTTTTGTTGTCATTGGTTGTTTTGGGCGGCAGCAGTGGTTGTTTTGCTTTGTTCTGTGTTGCTTTTGTGCTTATTATTGTCTCTGCATGTCTATCTAGATAAGATAGGTGGGATAAACAATCCGGAGGAGAAAAAAACAGGGCCAACAGTTTCAGGGGGACATTAGAGAGGGGGAGGAGGGGAAAGGAAGGAGGAAGTCAACAAACCCAGGGATAAAGGAACAACAAGTAATCTAAAATTGATGACGAAAAGGGCATAGGATGCCTGGTGGGCTTGATCAAGGGCCACGTAGCTGACAGCAATTACTGAAACCTGAATGAAGGCCGAATATAATAGTGGGGCAAGAGGAAAGTAAAAGGAGTTAAAGGACATTATAGAGGTCTAGATACGGGCATGTACATATGTAAATACATGTATATATATTGACAGGGAAGTAGATCTATGTAAATATATCTATATGTTAAGTATTAAGGTAGCAGAGGGACATGGGGCCTCTACTCAGTACTCTCTCAGTGTAAGAACAGTTTGTTCTAATAATCCAGCATTCCGTGATGCTCACCTTCCTGACACAATTGCTGAAGACAAAATGCGTGCATACAAATGTGGTGAAGAAAGCCTGTCAAAAGATATCGCATCTGGGATCTTAAAGGCTTAAAGATAAGCAAGCAGCCATCTAGTTCAGAAGCAACAAAGCCCACATGAAAAAAGCACACCAGCCAGTGTGATCATGAGATGCCAATGTGATCAGGTATCAGGCATCAAAGACCCAGAACAAAAAAAAAATCATATTGATGTGAATGAGGGGGAATGGAGACCCAAAGCCCATTTGTAGACAAGTAGACATCCCATTGCAGAAGGGTCACAGGAAGTGATGAGTCAATCAGGGTGCCGTATAGCACCGGTGAAATATACAGCTTTCGTCAAATTCTTTCATGCTTCCTCCCTGACCTCTCACCTCCCTACTATCATGACTCCAATTCTACCTTACAAATCAGGCTAGACCAGAGTATGGACACGGGTACAGATCAGAGCTGGAAACACAGGGAATCCAAGACAGATACACCTCTCAGGGCCAATCATGAGAGTAGCGATACTAGGAGGGTACGGGTAAGGTGGGGGAGGAAGGGGGCACTGATCATAATGATCTACATAGAACCCCTTTCTGAGGGTGAGACAACAGAAAAGTGGGTGAAGGGAGACACTGGTCAGTATAAGACATGAAAAAATAACACTGATTTATAAATTATCAAGGCTTATGAGCGAGGTCGGGTGAAAGAAGGAGGGGGAGGATAAGGAGCTGATACGGAGGACTCAAGTAGAAAGAAAATGTTTTGAAAATGATGATGGCAACAAATGTACAAATGTATCTGACACAATGGATGGATGGATGGATGGTGATAAGAGTTATGCATGCCCCCAATAAAATGATTTAAACAATAACAAAAAAAGCCTCTACTCAATCAAACTCACTGCCATCAAACCAACGCTGACTCACAGTGACCCCCCCCCCCCCCCCCCAGGACAGGGCAGAACTGTTGCTGTGGGTTTTTGAGGCTGCAACTCTTTAGGACACACAGAGCGGTCTACCCTGTCCTTTCTCCCATGGAGCAGCTGGGGCTTTCGTCCTGCTTTCCTTGAGGATAGCCGTCCAATGCACAACCCGCAATGCCACGAAGGCTCTTAAAGATGGCTACAGAAATATGAAACCGTTATGGAATACATCAGATCGCTTCCCCATTGGATTGCAGTGTAATCAAACAAGTGAGTGAGGCACAGTCCCTCAGCGATTGATGAGCATGGACTTTGAGGACCCAAGGACCCAGGCAGGGGTTCCCGCTCCTTCCCTTGATGATTGTGTGATGGTAGACAAGTCACTTAACCGCACAGGCTTGGGCTGGCTCCTCCCTACAGTTGGGTGGATGTGGTGTTGGCATCGCAGAGAGGTGCTGAGGACTAAGGGAGACACCAGGTCAAGCGTTTTGGTCAGGAGCCTGCCTTGCAGCAAGGTCTCAGAATTCATAACCAGTAGGTGAGCACCACCTCAATGGTAGGGGGTCTGGTTTTAGGTGATGGGGTCCCTGTAGAAGCCCTGTGGTGCCCACAGGTCGGCAGTTCGAGATCCCGAGCTGCTGGTTGGGAGGAGGGCGAGATTTTCTGGCTGGGGGTTTGGAAAAATCCCGGGGGCAGGTCTGCCCTGTCCTACAGGCTCACTCAGAGTCAGGAGCCATTCCAACGGCAGTGGCTTTTTAAAAAAGAATCCCTTGACGTGTGTGTCTGCTAACCATAAGATGAGTGGTTCAAACCTTCCAGGCAATTTGGGGGAGAAAGAGTGAGGCTGTCTGCTCTTTTAGAGATTTATACTCGGAACACGAGGGCCCCAAAGTCATCAATACCAGAGAACATCACACTTCATCAGAGAAGCAATTCCAGCCATCACAATCAGGGTGAGTGAAAATAGCAGGCTAATTTTAAGTCCTAACTGTGTATGGTCTGCATATGTCATAAATGACCAAATGGCCCCCGACAGAGGTTCCCATTTCTGTTTCATAGGGTCCCTGTGTGTCGGAAAGGACTCGATAGCAGTGGCTTTAGTTTTATTTTGGGGGTGGTTATGAAGTTCCTAAGGGACCTGCTGGCACAGAGGGTTAAGCACTGAGCTCTTAAGTATAAGGTCAGCAGTTCAAACCCACCGGCCACTGTGCAGAAGAAAGATGACGCTGTCTTCTCCCACCAAGAAATACAGTCTCAGTAATTCTTTATCCTAGAGGGTGGCTAGGAGTCAGAATCGATTCAAAGGCAGTGAGTTTGGTTTTGGTTAGGGAATTCCCCCCACGTGCAGAAGGATAAGGTAAACAACACACAACGACCAGCAGAAATATTGGTGGTTCAATTCTACCCAGAGGGATCTCAGAAGACAGACAGGCAGTCCGCCCCAGTCTCACCACTCTGAACACTGTGTGCCACCATGAGATAGAGTCAACAGCAATAAACAATGAAGATGACTAAGAGTTGCGTTATACAAACACCGTTAGTAATGGGTGGGTCCCAGCACAGTAACATCTGAACAACCATGGGCGCGCTACCGTGCAGATACATAAATGCCCGGGCACCTTATTCCTAGAGAATCGTCCCTACAGGTTGACTCGCTGCAGCTTTGAGCGGAGTGTGAGAGTAATGCTATTAATGACCACTTGGCTGAGCACTCTTTACGTGCCAGACCACTCACGAAAGGGGGTTACATCAGTTACCACCCCAAATCTCACAATCTGTTCTTAGGTGCTGTTGGTTCTGACTCTGAGCAGCCCTAGGCACATCTGAACGAAATACTGCCAGGCCCTGCACCAGGCCCTCACTCCTTGCCCATCGATGCAGCCCCCGGGGCAATTCACCCTGTGGAGTGCCGCCTCTTTTTTGACGGCCCTCCACTTGGCACCAAGGGTAATGTCTTTTTCAGGGACTGGTCCCCCTGACAACATGTACAAAGTACACGAGAGGAAGTCTCGCCAGCCGTCCTTGCCTCTAAGTTGCTTTATGGCTGCATTTCTTCCAAGACAGATTCGTTTATCCTTTTGGAAGTCCATGGTGCTTCCAGGATTCTTCTCCAGCACCACAATTCAAGTGTGTTAGATCCTTCCTTGGTCTTTTTTACTCAGTGTCAAACTTCCACGTGCATATGAGGCCACTGAATACCCTGACTTGGGTCAGGGGCACCTCAGTCTTCAAAGTAACATCATAGCTTTTTTTTTTAACACTTTTAAGAGGTTTTGTGCAGCAGATTCTCCCACTGCAATGTGCCACCACACCACAGGGTTAATACAACCATGTCTTAAGCAGAGATCATGGGCTCCCACCACTACTCTCGTGCACAATCAAAAATGTGGAAAAAATAAGTTTTGACTCCTTCTCCCCTCCCCACTTTAACTACTAATGCCTACTGTTGTCAGTTTCCAATAACTGGCAGCCAATGAACACATACTCTATAAGCATTATTCACTGCACCCACATAAAAGCTGCATTTTCAATGTGAGACAAAAAAAGGTGTTTGACAAAAAGTGCATGTTTTTCCTACTGTAGCAGAACTGCAATGACAGCTCCAGGAATCCCTTCTTCTTTTGTCTACAACCATTTTTTTTTTACAGTGGATTAATTTATCTTGAAAGGGTGGGCAAGGGCAGTTGAAGACCTTAAGCTGGAGCATCTATCAAACAATGCGACTTTGCTTGTAATGTTTCTTTTCTCTGCCTCCTGGGGGCACCTCCAGCACTACTTGTGGCACTTTGGATGGGCCCCCGGGTTATTTCAGGTTTACAGTATTCCAGGAAAACATGATGAAAAACGCACAAGAACTAGCAAGTATAACGTGTGACTGTGATACCCTGATTACTGGACAGACAGCTGTCCATGGGGAGGTGATAAGAAAAAAAATATCCGTTTATAAGTGGGCCCAGGGAGTTCAAATCTGTGTTGTTATAAGCATCACTCCCATTTTGGAGAAGAGGAAATGGAGGGTCACAATAAATTACTTGCCCTGGTCAAAAGTATGAAGTAGCGGACCTAGGAGGGGAAGCGGTGAGTCTAAATTCACTCTTCATCAATATGCTATATTGCCTCTACCATCACCTTGGTGACCTACTGTGGCCTTACCGAGGGCTAAAACAAGGTGCGGAGAGCTTTGTGAGGGGTGTATTGAAAGTGACAAGTACATTGAGAGTGGGTTGTATTTGGGAACAGTGGGAAAGGGACAAAAAGCTCATAGTAACAGTCAGAAGCACTATCTTTAGGGGTCAGAGAAACCTGTATTTAAAAACCCAAGTATCACAATGCCGCAGTTCAGTACAATAACTTTCTCTACAGAGCCAAGAAGCCCAGACTCATGGCCATCAACTCTACAAGACAGAGGAGAACCACTCAGGATAGCGCCTGAGACTCTCGAGCTTGATGGAAGCACACGCTTCATTTTTCTCCCATGGGGGTGGCCGGTGGTTTAGAACCACTGACCTTGTTAGCAGCAGCCTAGAGTGTCACCACTACACCACCAGGGCTACTTTTTGCCATGCCATCAAGAAGAAAATCAAAATTTAGAGAGACAGATATAGAGAGGAAAGTGGATGAAACCTCCTCTGGCAATACTGGTCAGTGAGGCCACAAAGGCATCAAACCAGTTGCGTTGAGGCCACTGTGACTCACGGCAACCCCAGGTGTGTTGAGTTGAACTGTGCTTCTTAGGGGCTTCAAGAACTGAGTCTTCAAACATAGACCGCCCACCTTTCCTCTGAGAGGTGCTTCTGGGTGCACCCAGAATTCCAAGCTGTCAGTTAGTCGTCAAGGAAGTTAACTGTTGACACCACTGAGCGATTTCATAACTGAGCTTGTCTTGTGATTTTTAATGATTTTTATTGGGGGCTTGTACAAATCTTATCACAACCCATCCATCCATTCATAGTATCAAGTACATTTGTACATTAGTTGCCATCATCATTCATAAAACATTTGCTTGCACACTTGAGCCCTTGGTATCAGCCCCTCATTTCCCCTGTCCCTGCCTCCCTCATGAAACCTTGGTCATTTATAAATTATTATTATTTTGTCATGTCTTACATTGTCTGACATCTCCTTTACCCACTTTTTCTTGCCCATCCCCCATAGAGGGGATTATATGTAGAGTCTTGTAATCAGTTCCTCCTTTCTACCCCACTTTCCCTCCACCCTCCCGGTATCACCACTTTCAACACTGGTCCTAAGGGGCTTATCTGTCCTGGATTCCCTGTGTTTCCAGTTCCTATCTATACCAGTGTACATCTTCTGGTCTAGCTGGATTTGCAAGGTAGAATTGAGACCAAGATAGTGGGGGTGGGAGGGGGGGATGTCCACGGGGCGGGGGGTAGGGCAGTGAAGGATGAAAAACCTAGAGGAAAATTACATGTTTCATCATTGCTACACTGCACCCTGACTGGCTCATCTCCTCTTGATTCTTCTGTCAGGGAATGTCCAATTGCAGATGGGCTTTGAGTCCCCACTCTGCACTCCCCCTCATGCACAATAATATTTTTTTGATGCCTGACACCTAATCCCATGGACACCTTGTGATCACACATGCTGATGTGCTTCTTCCATGTGGGCTTTGTTACTTCTGACTAGAAGGCCACTTGTTTACCTTTAAGCTTTTAAGACCCCACATGCTATTGAGAGCCGGGCACCATTAGCTTTCTTCACCATATTTGCTTATGCACCCACTTTGCCTTCAGCAATCATGTTGGGAAGGTGAGCATCATGGAATGCCAGTTTAATAGGAAAAATGTTCTTGCATTCAGTGAGTACTTGAGTAGAGGCCCAATATCCATCTGTTACCTTAATACTTAACATATAAATAAATGCACATAGATTTATTTCCCATCATCATATAAAAGCATATTTACACATGTACCTGCCTGTGTTTAGGCCTCCATAAATGTCCTTTGTCTCCTAATTCTTTCCTCTACTTCCTTTTACTTTTCTCTAGTCCCACTATCATGCTAAGTCTTCATTTGGGTTTCAGTAATTCCTCTAGTTACATTAAGCTCTGCCAGGCCTCCTCATCACCAATTTTGGATCACTTGTTGTTTCCTTGTCCCTGGGTTTGTGACACCCTCCTTCCTTTCTCCTACCCCCCTCTCCCATGTTCCCCCAGAACTGTTGGTAATGTTGTTTTCTCCTCCCGATTGTTTATCTTGTCTGTCTTATCTAGGTAGACCAGCAGAGATAATAATATGCACAAAAACAAGACTGAGCAAAACAAAGCAACAAAAGAAAATAAAATACCAACAGCAATAAAAAAATCAATTTCTTATATACTAAAAAGTTCTGCAGTTAAATTAAGAGTTATATGAACACTAACCCCTAAAATACATGGGTAACATTTTCATGAGGCCTCTTCTAAATCATGGTTTAATTTAACCCAGCCTATCTAAAGTCCTGAGAAAAACATACCTTCTCATAGCTACTGTGTAGCTTGGTTTGGAAGCAAGGCTCTTGTGCCTGTAACCAATGTGGTATATACAGAGCAGTATGGTGGGCAATGTTTGGGCTGGCTAACCACAAGGTCAGCCATTGGAAATTGTATCTTGTAGGAGGAAGGTGAGGGTCTTTTACTCCCCTAATGAGTTAGTCTCGGAAATCAACAGAGGCAGTTCTACCCTGTCCTACAGGATAACGACTGCATCAGCATCAACTTGATGGCAGTGAGTGAGACATAGCTGCTATTTTTGTTTTTAATCATTTTATCGGGGGCTCGTACAACTCTTACTACAATCCATACCGACGTCCACTGAGTTAAGCACAGTTGTACCTTTGCTGCCTTCATCATTTTCAAAACATTTTCTTTCTACTTGAGCCCTTGCTATCAGCTCCTCATTTTGCCCCCTTTCATGTCTTACATTGACCGATGTCTCCCTTAACTCACTCTTTTGCTGTCCGTCCCTCAGGGAGAAGGTTATATGTAAATCATTGTGATCTGTTCCTCATTTCCCCCCCACCTTCCCCTTCCCCTCCTGGTGTCACTACTCTTATTATTAGTCTTGAGTTCCCCTATCTTTTCATTCCATCTGCTCATGAACTTTTTGAAGCCCCCTCTAAATGGATGTTCTAGCAGAACTAGCTCTCCACCCTGCATTTTTTTTTTGCTGTCTGACCTCTCGTTTCTGAATGTTCACCTGCACAAGCCTCTGGCCTGCAGCCAGATTGCAGATTTGAGGTTCAAGAGCCCTCAAAATCCAACCTCCATAATTGCACGAGCTTTTTCTTGAAGGAAATCTTTGAAGAAATGCTCTTGTGCTTGTTTGCTTTCTCTCTCTCTCCACACACACACACACACACACACACACACACACACACACACACAAAACATTCAATTCATGTCTGGTTGGTTTTGCTTCTCTGTAGAACCAGGCTAAGACAGTTCAACATCTCTCCGACCACAGCCAGGGCTGGCAGGGGAAGATTCCAAGTGGTCTCTACACCACACTCAATCACAGGGTTGCTCCTTGAAGCACAGTTCTATTTTATGCCTATTTTGATCTCATTCTCTAGGTTTAATAACAACACGTTTCAAAGTCCCCAAATGACACTCCTTAGAACATGACTCCTGGAAATCCATTTCAACCAAGTCCTCAAGTTTTTAACATACGCAATTTCAAATGGAGACAATCCCAGCCTGCTATCATTCAGTTCTCTTCCATTTCTGGTTATCTGAGCAGGGAGATCCTCCTGGAATGAGAAAATACCCGCTTTCCATCTGCTGCCCACCTTGCCTCAGTCTACCAGGGCCGTCCAGAGAGTAGAAAACAAAGGCCCTACAGACAGCCTTCACCCTCCAGGTTCAGCTGTCCAGTTTGCCAACTTTTTATGTTTTCTAGATAAATGAGTAATATTTTACTGCAATTAAGTCTCATTAATTATTGGGACATGCTTAAATCAAACTGCTCTTGTTTTTTTTTTTTTTTTTTTTTTTTTAACAAAGATGAGTCTAAATTGATGTGCTGCCATTTTACCTGGCACTCTGCTCTAATTTCTTGGGGGAATCAGGGGTGCCTCCAAGATGGGGTGGTGACCACCAGCCGAGAAATGTGGCAAGCTAATGACCCCATTCTGGCCTTCCCCTTTCTCCCCTTGCTGGCTCTTCTCCAGAGAGGCTCCTTGGCTCCCACCAGGCTTCAGTCAAGCCACTGTACCGCTTCCTATGTGAGAGGCTGCCCTCTGACTCTCTGGCCAGCCCTGCTCCAAGGCACAGCACAGATGCTCACCGGACTCCCTCTCACACGGAGGTGCGCTCTGACCAGAGGCTGCTAGCAAGAATGCCCTGTTTCTGTGAGGCCCAGTTTGGATTCCCAGGCAGGACTACTGATGGACTGTGGAGTGGCCTCAGATGGTAAATTTCCTTTCATCTTTTCTTTTCTTACTCTCTTGGTTTCTTAGTGGTGCTGTAATAGGAACACCACAAGGGTGTGGTCTTAAGGAATGGAAACTTCTTTTCTAACAGCCGAGAGGCTAGAAGTCCAACTTCTGGTGGCTCTAGGAGTAGATTTGGAGTCCCAGCTCCTGCACCCCTGGAGTTGTTGGGGTCCTCGGCGATCGCTACGTGGCTTCTGTCTTTCCTCTTTCATGCTTGCTTCTCTCTGTGTCCACTCTGCTCACAATATATCTCAAAGGCCACTAGTCTGAAGACACACCTACACAGAGATGGTCTCATTCATATAACTTAGAAACTTTATTCCAAGTGGGATCACATCTATAGTCTGTATGGGTTAGCATGCCAACACATGGTCAGGAAGGGCATAATTCCATCTACAAGCACCCATGGACCTTTTGAGGACATCATCTCTGGTAGCTTGGGCAAGTGGGCCTTTCTGGTCATTATTCTCAGACTGAGCTAAAGGAGGGGTGGGGTAAGCATGTCTTCCCTGCCTAACAGAAGGTATCATGGGCCTCCACCCCACCCCATAGACACCACTAGCCCCCGTCACTATTAGTCTGTGCTGCGCTTCGCTCACTCTAAAACAGTGGTTCTCAAACCTTCCTAATGCTGTGTCCCTTTTGTACAGTACCTCATGTTGTGGTGACCCCCAACCATAAAATTATTTCTGTTGCTGCTTCACTCACAACTGTCCTTTTGCTATTGTGATGAAGCGGGCGACCCCGGTGAAAGGGCCGTACGACC
>PVJH01023878.1:0-33988 GCA_004026705.1 Nesogale talazaci
TTTTTTTAAATGAATCTTCCATGCCTAAAATTTTTACTTTTTCCTCAGCAGTTTTATTTGCATATAATTTACATATTATAAAATTCAATAGTTCAGGGCTGAGCCCCGCTGGCATAGTGGTTGTGTGCGGTACTATGACCCACTGGCTTGGCGGTTCAAATCCAGCAGCAGCTCTCCAGGTGCAAGGCTGGGCCTCCCACTCCCACCAGGGGGCAGTGATGCCAAAACAAACAAAATTCAATAGTTCAATCATATCATGGAGAATTCTGCAATAACCCCCACATCAATTTTAGAATATTCCCCCTCCCTCATGTTAAATTGTCTTTTTCTTGGTGGTGGGCATCACTGCTCTCTGGTGGTGGGAGTAGGAGGCCCAGCCCCACTGCTGGAATTGAACCTCCGTCCCAGTGGGCCGCAGTCCCGCGCACAACCACTACGCCACCGGGGCTCAGCCCGGTCAAATTGTCTTTAAGATGATTCATGCAATCACAATCTGTTCTAGGACACCCGCCCTTCCCCCTCCCATCTTCATTAGTTACTCCCCAAACCCCCTTTCTCTCCCTATCTTCATTCTGCCACTCCTGTATTTCCTATATTCCCATATACCTATTATTTTTTCCCATATACCCATTATTATAATTATGCCTCCACTGCTCCTATGCTTCACAGCTGGGAGACCCAACAAAAAGCATAAGGTGGTAAGAGTAAAAGCATAATAGTATTACAGACAAAAATACAAATAATGCATGAGAAGGAAAAGACCGTCAACAACATTTAAAAAAGTCAGGGAAAAAATATTTGTCATGGACCCAGAAAAATGCAGTTCGTATGTATAGGGTGGTCAACTGGTCAAGTGTCGAGTTTGATCCAGAATCATCAAGATCACAATGGTCTCAGCCTGATTGTAAGGTTGCCTGCGACTCTTGCTCGTGGCTAGAGTGGATTTGCCATTGGTTCCATCTGACCAGGTACTCTGCAGTTGGGTTTTGTGTTCTCACCCTACACAAATTGGGTATTGTATTTTTGTAAAGTTTTGTTGGAACATAGCTATACCCATTTATGCCTTGTGGTTGCTTTGGCACTAAAATGAAAGAATTGAAGAGATCTTAATGGCCTACAAAGCCTAAAGTATGTACTATCTGACTTTTTATAGAAAAGTCTCGGCTGAGCCCCGGTGGCGTAAGTGATTGAGTACGGGATTGCGGCCCACGGGCTTGGCAGTTCAAATCCGGCTCTCAGGAGCAGCACTGGGTAGCGCCTACGACCACCAGAGGCAGTGATGCCCCCTCCCAAAATAAAAAGAAAAGTCTCTCAGCCACTGGTACAGAGTAAGCTAATGCAGCGACATCTAGTTTTGAAGATACGTCTCAAAATCCTTAGCTCCTGTGTTATTTCCTCTCTTTCCTTATTGTAAGTAATACTTATTACTTACTCGTATGATAAATGAAGTTTTGATGTGTCTGACATCCAAGCATTTCTTATACAATTCTAGAGTGAAGACAATGTAGACCCAAGGCAAACCTACACCCCACTGTCTTCAGCAACAGAATATTCAAGTTCTGCAGATTCTTCACTTTTCTATGCCCCATGGTCTACTTATGGAGATGAAATAAAACCACCTTCTAATTCTCAGATCAATGTCAAGAGCAGGTAAATTAATAAATTAGACTTCTCACAAAATAAGGTATTTTTAAGTTTCATTACATAGGAACCCAGGACCCTTAGAGCTTTGTACAAGAGCATATGTTTGCATTTTAAGATGGGGGCACAATTTGACCTTCATCACCCTTTTTGTTTGTTTGTTTGTTTTTGGGCATCACTGCCCTCAGGTGGTGGGAGTAGGAGGCCCAGCCTTTGCTCCATGGAGCTGGAATCGAACCTCCAATCCCAGTGGGCTGCAGTCCCATGCACAACCACTACGCCACCGGGGCTCAGCCCCTTCATCACACTTTTAGAGGAAAGCCTAAACTACACAGTCATTTGTGTGTGTGTGTGTGTGTGTACATATATATAAATTTATTACTTTTTTAATTAGAGGAAACGTTTAGTGGCCAAATGTTAAGTTCTTCTTCCTAATGATAATTAAATGTTATAATATCTAGATCTGTTTTTCATCCAATTCCAAATTTTCAATAATTTTTTCCCTTCACCAAGTATGCAACAAATAGGAAACTAACCTCAGCTCTCTATCAAATGCCCCCTACTGGAGGGTACTGGAGTTAACACAGAAAATATTCCTGCCTTCACAGATCTTACAGTAATAATACTAATGTCAGCAAGTATAATGAATGGGGGCTTCAAAGGACACGGAAGCCCATTATATAAAGGAGCTTAAAGGAGTGACATCTACCTTTAATATATAGCTGTGAAAAGTTGATGTAAGCTGATATGTCTTTAGTGTAACCAAGGAATAGAGTTACTAATTGAATTTTACTTAAGATTTTAAGAATCCGGATAAATTCTCTAATGAGTTTACTAGGAAGATTATATCAAAAAGTCATTGTCATCGAGTCTGAATCAAACTCATAGCAAACCTGGAGTACAGGGCAGAACTGCCCCTGTGAGTTTTTTTTTGAGGGGGGCATCACTGCTCTCGGTGGTGGGAGTAGGAGGCCCAGCCCCACTGCTGGAATTGAACCTCCGTCCCAGTGGGCCACAGTCCCGCGCACAACCACGACGCCACCGGGGCTCGGCCCTTTAGTAACACTTATGGGGCATAGAAAGCCCCATCTATCCTGAGAAGTGCTTATTAGATAATGTCTTTTTTAAAATATTATTTTGTTTTTGTTTTTGGCATCACTGCCTCTGGTGGTCGTGGGCGCCACCCAGCGCTGCTCCTGAGAGCCGCCACTGCACTTACGCCACCGGGGCTCAGCCCTAAAAATATTATTAATTGGGATTTAATACATATATCATTCCGTAGTTCAATCCTGTCAAGTAGACATACAATTGCAACCACAATTTCCAGACAAGTACTCTGATATCATCTCTCTTTTACCCTACCACCACCGCTATACCTACCTCCCCATTGAAACCCTTATTCTATCTGTTATCCCTCTCGATTCATCAATCCTGGGTTTCATACACTGAAAAATGGAAAACAACACAACTTCAAGAAGGTGGCTTTCAATGATAGAACCTCTGGGATATACCCTAATATGAACAAACAAAAACCAAACCAAACCATACCAAAAATACAGAAAATTTTGGGAATCAGATCAGCCCAGCCTGCATCATAGGGAGGAATCTACTCAAAAGGTTTTAACTATTTAAGTCAGACTTATACCTTTGATCTTTTATACTCATCTCTCTTTTGTGTGTGTGTGTGTGGGGGGGCATCACTGCTCTCCGGTGGTGGGAGTAGGAGGCCCAGCCCCACTGCTGGAATTGAACCTCCATCCCAGTGGGCCGCAGTCCCGCGCACAACCACTACGCCACCGGGGCTCAGCCCTATACTCATCTCTTTCAAGCACTCTATTTAGTGACTACTTTCCTACCATCCCTGAATTGTAGATAGAGGGAGTCCCCTGGAAACTTATTTCCTATGTAGCTCCAAAAGAATCTTAGGCCCCCACTGCCATCCATACCTTCTGCACACTGGATTCTCACACTTTAGTCTCAGATACTAATACTAATCCCTCCTTTGACTTCGGATTATATGGATTACAATCTGCAGTGACTGGTGATGGTGTGCTTCTTCCATGTGGACTTAGTTCACATCTAGATATTTCCTAAATAATATTGTAACAAAAAGCATAAGGATTGAAAGGGAAAAAAAGCATTAGGATTATAGATAGACAATTTGGTCAGCAAATATTTGGCAAGTCATGTATCCTTGCAAAATACAAATTTCTTCGGGCTGAGCCCCGGTGGCGTCGTGGTTGTGCACGGGACTGCGGCCCACTGGGATGGAGCTTCAATTCCAGCTCCATGGAGCAAAGGCTGGGCCTCCTACTCTCACCACCAGAGGTCAGTGATGCCCCCCAAAACAAAAAAAAAACAACAAATTTCTTCATATGTCCAATAATCATTCACTCAACAGATAATAACTGAATGATTACTAATGCCTGAGTGTTATACTGTATGCAAATATAAGGCATTATTTTCAAATAAATGCTGTGAAATATTATAAAATAAAATAAAAAGCAAGAAAGGACAATTTAAAACAATATTACTTCTGGATAGAAATTGCCTAGGGTTTGTTCCCCAAATCTGGTATACTCATGTCTAAGGAACTGCAGTATGGCTATGGTATATAAATGACCACGTAACATTTCACCTATTTGTCCAATATGTTGTGTAAAGAGTCACTAAACTAGAAAAGCTGGTTTAGGCTGAGCCCCGGTGGCGTAGTGGTTGTGCACGGGACTGCGGCCCACTGGGCAGGCGGTTCAATTCCAGCAGCAGCTCTTCAGGAGCAAGGCTGGACTTCCTACTCCCACCAGGGCAGTGATGCCACAAAAAAAAAAAAAAAAAAGTGGGCTGAGCCCGGGTGGTGTAGGAGTTGTGCGCGGGACTGCGGCCCACAGGGATGGAGGTTCAATTCCAGCAGAGGCCCCACAGGAGCAAAGGCTAGGCCTCCTACTTCCACCACCAGAGGGCAGTGATGCCCCAAAAAAAAGAAAGAAAGAAAAGCAGGTTTATATGGTCTTCAAATCACAAATGAGGGCTGAGCCCCGGTGGCGTCGTGGTTGTGCGCGGGACTGTGGCCCACTGGGACGGAGGTTCAATTCCAGCAGTGGGGCTGGGCCTCCTACTCCCACCACCGGAGAGCAGTGATGCCCCCCCGCCCCCCAAAAAATTCACAAATGAAAAACCTGAGCAGGTGTTGGTGGGGTGATGTATACTAGAAGCAAGGCTGTTTTCAGGAAGAGCCATGGGATCAACCATGTCTGCCACTGTCCTAGGTTAGAGACGTACATTTTGCTCACCTAAATGCAATAGCACTTGTGGGAAAGGAAGAAGTAGGCATACACTCTGAACTAGAATATGTATCTGAAATGAAAAAGAAATCTGTGTAGGACAGACAGCATGACAGAGTGCAAAGTCTTCTTGGGTTCATATCCCTTTATCCCAAATGATGGTGTAGATTCAATCCAAATATGGTGGAAAGAGTCTGTCAAAAGAAATCAGTGCATCAAGACGTTGGGCTGAGCCCTGGTGGCGTAGTGGTTGTGTGCGGGACTGCGGCCCACTGGGACGGAGGTTCAATTCCAGCAATGGGGTTGGGCCTCCTACTCCCACCACCGGAGAGCAGTGATGTCCCCAAAACAAAAAAAACAACAAAAAAGAAATCAGTGGGGGCTGAGCCCCGATGGTGTAGTGGTTGTGTGCGGAACTGCAGCTTACTAGGATGGAGGTTCAATTCCAGCAGCGGCTCCACAGGAGCAAAGACTGGCCTCCTACTCCCACCACCAGAGGGCAGTGATGCCTGAAAAAAAATTTTTTTAATTTAAAAAAAGAAATCAGTGTATTTCAGTATAAGCAAAATAATTTATAATTGGTATTTATTTTTAGAATTCAAACGGAAAGAAATGACTATGGCAGTGAAACAGACTTATATGGACTCGTGTCTAATATTTTAGAAGAACAAGATAAGTCACAGCCATATTTTGCTGAGGGGTAAGTATATTGCTTAAACTTTATAATATGTAGTAAGGTTTTAGTATATGTGCTGCCGAAGCACGCACTGTAGTAAGGTGTTTTTTTTTTTGGGGGGGGGGCATCACTGCTCTCCGGTGGTGGGAGTAGGAGGCCTAGCCCCACTGCTGGAATGGAACCTCCGTCCCAGTGGGCCGAAGTCCCGTGCACAACCACTACGCCACCGGGGCTCAGCCCCTGTAGTAAGGTTTTAAATATACAAATACTACATTACCTTGTTGATTAACTTTTAATGAAATTCACATATCATTCTCTATTTCAAATTAAACTAGTCAGTGGCATTTAATAGAGTCACAATGCTGTGGAGCCATCATTTCCATGTAGTGCCAAAGCATTTTCATTACTCCAGAAGGAAACCCCATACCCTTTAAGCAGTTATTCCTTATTCTTCCCTACCCCTACCAGTTGGCAACTATTCATTTATCTTTTGTCTCCATTATTTATTAGCTTTTGTTTTTACTTAATAGAGGATCATCTGGCAAGTGACATCTTAGTTCATATATTTGCTTCAAAGGGCCTGATTTTGTTGAAGTACTTTCCAAATAATTAAAAGTTTCAGCTTAAAACTTTAGTCACTATGAAGAGTTTTCATTTGGAAAATTATTCTTGCTTAATTCAGAGTTATTTCCCTTGAGTTCATGAGCTAAAGTTTGGCCTAAAGAGTGTAAATTCCAAAGAGCTTTTATGCATGGATCCCAAAGAATAAAATGATCATCACTGCTATGCAGAAATACATATGGATTTTATTCATGTGGTAAAATTTTAAAATATGCTTTAATTGTTTTATTTGGGTGTGGAAACCATACTACCCAAATGCCCTATTTCATAAACAGAGAAATATGTAACACATGTGTAACTAATTAAAATATTTTAATTTCAAAAAATAGGTTAGGCAGAATACATTTTTTCATTTAAAAAAAATGTGGCTGACCCCACACTCTCATAATATTACCCTATCAGAGAAAAACTTCTGTTCTCTGCATCCCATTTAAGATTATGCAATCACCACTTTTAAGCCTTAGTTAACATCTCGTGGGGGAAAGTACAATGAAGGCACACTAGGTTTAAATGCATATTTAAAGAGCCTATAAAACATTTCAAGTGATAACAATTATTTGGAGGTAATTGTGACTTAGAAGACAAAACTGAAGGATGCGAGAATAATGAGGTGTAAGGCCAGATCAGTGTCTGTGAAAGCCTTCTTTGCCTTCTTTACTGAGGAAAGAGTCTCTAAAACTTACGTTGTACCAAGGGCTCAAGTGGAAAATGTTTGGAAATGTATGTGGCAGCATGTGTGCAAATGTGCTTGATACAAATGGTGTACTGAATGTTGTAGTAGCTGTAAGAGCCCCCAATAAAATAAAATAAAAACTTGTAATTGAATGTATCTACTTGTTCTAGGACCTGCTCCTCCAACTTAAAGTCAGTGTGGCCAATGAACACAAACAGATTTCCAGATCACCATGATCTCTTAGCAGAAACCAAAAGACCAATAGATGCAACCCTTTCTCAGCAAGCTTTTTACAGTGGTGAATCTGTCTCAGCAGTGGACAAACAATACCTGCATAATAGCAATCTCACACCGCAGCAAAAAATCGATGAAGTCTATCATGGATTTACTGGCTTAGACCTCGAAGAACAATGGATGTACCCCTCCCGAAGTGACCATTCTAACTGTTACAATATTCAGGCAAGTGATTCAACCAAAATAACTTTCCAAGAATACCCATTTGTCAAAAACTGTTTTACACCACAGACAGGTCTGTCTGAGATGATGAAAGAGTCAGGAGTTGATCCTTACCCTTATGGAAGAGAGAAAATGTGTGCCAAAGGTCTTGAGGCGCCATTACAGCAAAAAAGGGCAGAGATGTTTCTTTCTCAATTTAATAGGTACAATGAAAATGCAGATTACTGTAGGTACGCGGAATATACTCACCCTAATAAGGCTAAGCTTAGTAAGTGTTCCAGCTTTAATGTCCAAGACAATAAAAAATTAGCCAATGGTACATCTGAAACATCAGCCGTAGAAGCAGACACCTACACAAAGTTGTTTCAGGTTAAACCAGCAAATCAAAAAAAAATGGAAGAGACAACACCTGATCAGCAGAATTACACATTTCCCAAGACAGCACCACATCTGAGCGAAAAGCAATTTGCAAAGGAAGCAGCATTCACTGCTGATTTTAGCATGAAACCAGAATATGGACTGAAACCTCATACAGCTTGTCCAGCGAATGCTGATTTTGCAAATGTCACAGAAAAGCAGCAGTTTGCTAAACCGGATCCTCCAAATTCGGAGTATTTTAAATCCGTGAGTTTGTTATCAAATGCAGCAACATCTTCAGGAGGCATCAACTTAAACAGACCAGCTTGGATGAATGTTCAAACCAAAACTAACACTCCTATTCCTTATAGAAATCAAGGTAACTTGATGAAATTAAATAGTCACTTAAGTGCTGCTTCAAAAGGTTCTAGCCACTCAGATTTCCCTCAACTGTCAGCTGCAAATTTAACCCCAAATAACAATTTATTTCAAAAGTATTGCCAAGAAAACCCTTCAGCATTTTCTAGTTTTGATTTCAGTTATAATGGAGCAGAAAGAATTCAATCTGCCAGTCACTTGGAAGGACTGACAAAGACTGGAGAAGAAACTCTCTTTGAGTCGGTAAATGATAAAAAAATAAAGCAGGCAAATGGATTTTGTGATAATTATTCAGCTCAGCAATATGGGATCATTGAAAATGTGAACAAACATAATTTTCAAGCTAAACCCCAGAGTGGACATTTTGATCCTGAGGACGGTCCAAAGCATTTAGATGGGTTGCCTCAAAATACATATCAAGATCTGTTGGACTCACAGGGTCATTTTAATAGCCACAGACAGGGAAGTGGAGACAGCAATATTACTAGCCGTGTGAATCGCACACAGGCATCAAGCTTTTCTAATAATTATATTATGGGAGATTTAAGACATAATCAGAGTTTTCAACAACTTGGTTCAAATGGGTTTCCCCTAAGATCTGCTCACCCGTTTGGCCATACTGTTGTTCCACTATTGGATTCTTATGATTTGTTTTCTTACGATGACTTAAGCCATTTATACCCTTACTTTAATGATATGATGTATGGTGATAATTCCTTTTCTGGTTTCGTGCCAACTTTTGGATTTCAAAGACCAATTAAAACCCGTAGTGGACCAGCTAGTGAACTTCATATTCGTCTAGAAGAATGCTATGAACAGTGGAGAGCACTAGAAAAGGAGAGAAAAAAGGTAATATACAGTATTAATTTATACATAATTCAATATGTTCCCTCGGCGCCCATCTTCATTATATATTTTTCTGGTGGCACAGTGGTTAAAGAACTTCACTGCTTACCTCAAAGGTCAGCAAGATCAAAAGGGAGAAGGGTGGACAGTCAGCCTCAGTCACGATTTCTGACCTGGGCAAACCCAGGGGCAGTTCTACTCTGCCCTTACAAAGTAGCACTGGGTGGGAAATTTGAATATTTGCATTTCTAAGCTGAATTCTCCAATCATAGGCAATATACTTTAAGTCCATGACTATAAAGTATTAACTTGACAGCCTAAAGTCTTAAACATTGTTCCTTATGTTCTACTTTTTAATAGTTTGATTATATTTATTTTCTTCATTAAAACTTTAGCTGAGCCCTGATGGTGCAGTGGTTGTGTGTGGGACTGTAGCCCACAAGGTTGATGGTTCAAGTCCAGCAGCTCTTCAGGAGCAAGGCTGGGTTTCCTACTTCTACCAGGGCAATGATGCAGGGAAAGAAAAGCAAAAAACTTTATAAAATCTTATTTTTTTGTATTTTTAGTTTTACTAGTATGTCCACATATATTTATATAGGTGAAAAATAGGGTACTATAGTTTAGGTTTGTTGTCTTGATACCAAGGCAATTTTGGGGGAGGCATCACTGCCCTCTGGTGGTCGTGGGAGCTACACAGCCTTGCTCCCAGAGAGCTGCTGCTGGATTTGAGCCACCAAGCCAATGGGCCACAGTACCGCACTCAACCACTACACCACCGGCGCTCAGCCCCCATGGCAATTTTTAAGTGAGATTTCATCTTATTTCTTAGGCCAGTGAGATATTATTCACTGTTGAAGCATATTTAGAAAAACCAGCAACTAAAAGCATATAATTCTTACAGACTGAACTGGCTCTTGCCAAGAATTACCCTGGAAAGAAAGTGTCCAGTACTAATAATACTCCAATTCCAAGGCTGACCTCCAACCCCTCTAGAGTTGATCGCTTAATTGTGGATGAACTTCGAGAGCAAGCCAGGGTAAGCTGTAAAAACATCCCAGAGTGCATTTTTAAATTGCTTTATAAAATTTTTAAACACTAAGTATCGCTTCTCGGCCTTTTGACTAAGATCAAGTGTAGTAGTCACACTTCAGTAGTTTGTAGTTTTTTGGTTTTTTTTATTTGTTTGTTTTTTGGTTTTTTGGGGGATCCCTGCTCTCCGGCGGTGGAGTAGGAGGCCCAGCCCCACTGCTGGAATTGAACCTCCGTCCCAGTGGGCCGCAGTCCCGCGCACAACCACGACGCCACCGGGGCTCAGCCCAGTAGTTTGTAGTTCTGTAGGATTTCACAATCACATTTACATTTAAGTCTTCAAAATATGGTCTTCTCCATCTTTGGTCTTAAGATATGCATATACTTCCAAACCAAAGCGGCAAATTCACTGCTATCGAGTCAGTTCTGATTCACAGCAATCCCACAGGGTAGACCTGCCTCGGCGGGTTTCTGAGGCTGTCAATCTTCATAGACGAAGTCTCAGTTTTCTCCCTTACATATACTCAGAAAAGAGAAAATCGCCCCAATCATTTCAAAAGTAGCGTTAGTCACTTCACTTGTTCCCCGTTCAAACCTAAGTCGGCAATGGAGCTAATCCTCAAAAAATAAGTTTTTAAGAAAACATAACCATTTTAAATACTGGTTTAGGGAAAGTGTTGTTTTTTTTCAATCACATTTTGTGACCCAAATCAAATCAATACGATGAGCAAACTAGATTTGAAATGCACGACGTGAGAAATAAACATGGAATTAACATATTTCATTTTCTTAAGTCTACACTCTTGAGTCGGTACATTAAGTTTACCCAGCAATGTATTAAAAAGTGATATACTGGATTATGTAGAGGAGCCTAATTCTACAAATAACTTTATTTTGGAAAAGTTACAGAGTGAAGTCTGTGAGATTCAGAACCTCACAGGATGCAAGTTTTCACTTTTGACCAGGTGCAGTCTGACCCGTTTTCTATGGCTTCTATTAGAAGAAACTACTTACTGAACCTTACACACATTCACCTTTTGCAAGCTTTACTCTCTATCATTTAAAATATTGTAAAAAGGGGCTGAGCCCCAGTGGCGTAGTGGTTGCGCGGGACTGCGGCCCACTGGGACGGAGGTTCAATTCCAGCAGTGGGGCTGGGCCTCCTACTCCCACCACCGGAGAGCAGTGATGCCCCCAAACAAACAAAAAATATATATATATATAGTAAAGAAACCCGAGGTTTCATTTTAAAATGTAGCAAATGAGATCTCTTTCTACATTTTTTTTTTTTGGCATCACTGCTCTCTGGTGAGGGGAGGAGGAGGCCTAGCCCCACTGCTGGAATTGAACCTCCATCCCAGTGGGCCGCCATCCCGCGCACAACCACTACGCCACCAGGGCTCAGCCCCCCCCCTTTTTTTATTTTTATAAAACAACCATATCACCTTCAAAGTATTCCCCATTACACTAAATACATTTGCCCCAATAAATTTTTTTTAAAAATGAAAACTAAATAAATAAATAAATAAATACATTTGTTAAATCTGTGATCCCATTCTTGGAAACAGTTTTCAAACTCTTCTGTTTGGAGGGCTGACAGCACCTTTCTCACTGTCCTTTCATGTCCCTCTTCATTCACGGCAGAAACAAAAAGAAGTCACAAGAAGTGAGGTCAGGGGAGTAAGGTGAGTGGGGCCAGAGAGGCATGCTGTGTTTTGCCCCAAATTGGCACACTGTGATGGCTGTGTGAGCAGCTGCATCACTGCGATGGCAAAAACCTCATCTGCCACAAATCAGGCCTTTTTGCCACACAATGTTGCGCAATTTTTACAACCTTGAACCAGTGGTTCTCAACCTTCCTAATGCCACGACTCTTTAATACAGTTCCTCAGGTGGTGGTGACCCTCCAACCATAAAATTACTTTCACTGCTACATCATCACTGTTATTTTGCTACTGTTGTGACTCTGAAACTCCCGTGAAAGGGTCGATCAGCCCCCAAAGCGATCGTGAGCCACAGGTTGAGGACCGTTGTGCTAAATAGAAAGCTTGATGAAGTCTTCTCTGGTGGGACAAACTCCAAATCCACTGGCTCCCCTCACATCAAAAGAACAAAGTGAGCATCATCTTGGTCTTTGGTTTCACTTGATGGTCAAGGTGATGATGGTGTCTTCCACTGGCTTGTTTGATGTTTGCTCTCAGGGTCATTAGAACCATGTCTCGGGGCTGAGCCCCGGTGGCGTAGTGGTTGTGTGTGGGACTGCGGCCCACTGGGACGGAGGTTCAATTCCAGCAGTGGGGCCGGGCCTCCTACTCCCACCACCAGAGGGCAGTGATCCCCCCCCCCCCAAAAAAAAAAGAACCATGTCTCCGTACTAGTAATGACCTTAGAGAAAATGTCGCTTCAGAGTTTTCCTTTTAAAACAAGGGATATTTCCACTCCACGCTCCTTTTCCTGGTCAGTCAAAAAATGTCCTGGTCAGGCACAAATTTCAGAGCCACCTTTCTCATTCCCAAATCTTCCATTAAAATTGGAGACCAAGAGCTCAAGATAGTTCCGGTAACTTCCGCATCTCTTCAATGGTACATTGTCAGTCTTCGAACACTACTGCACACATTTTGACATTTCATCTATTTGGGAAGTTGATGGATATCCAGAACGAGGTTTTCATCAATCAACATTTCACCTTTTTTGAAACAAAAAACACTATTTTGCTACTCATACACTGGCATTTTCCCATAGCGCTGCCCTTGTAAGCTGTGTTCAACATTACAACAGTTTCTGTGGTGTTTTTTCCTGGGAAGAAACAAAATTTGACAGGCACATGTTTTTCCCTTCAATTGCCCATCAGAAGGCTGAGCCCCTGAGCCCCGGTGGCGTCGTGATTGTGCGCGGGACTGCGGCCCACTGGGACGGAGGTTCAATTCCAGCAGTGGGGCTGAGCCTCCTACTTCCACCACCAGAGGGCAGTGATGCCCCAAAAAAGCAAACAAGAAAAAATTGGCCATCACAAAAAGTGGTTTAAGAAAACTGCTTTTATGAGGGTGGTGCGCTTAGTTGCTCCATGATCACCTGACTTGGGGAAGGGGGGGGGTGCATACAACAGAAGCTCTGCCCAGTGAAGTTATTTTCCCTTTTGTTTTGGTTTTTGGTGTTTTGGGTTTTTTTTGCACGTGGTGTATTTTTGTTGTTTTCCTGTTTCCCCTGTGTATTTGGCATATAGTTGAGAGGAAAATAATACCTGTACACATCTGTATATATTTGCCTAAGTAGAATAAACTAAATAAACTAGAGAGATATAGTCCTTCAAGTGCCTTTGTCTTAACTGAGTGTATTCCTGGTCTCTCCCTCTAGTCACTGAACACCAAATTCTAATGTGAATTGTAAATTTATGTTCTTGCTGTTCAGCATCATAATTACTTCAACAGTTCTTTTTATATACCTTCCAAGTTTAGCATTTTCATTTTTGTGGGCGTCACTGCCTCTGGTAGTCGTGGGCGCTACCCAGCCGCCGCTGGACTTGAACCGCTAAGTCTGCGGGCTGCAGTTCCGCACCCAACCACTCACGCCACCGGGGCTCAGCCCTCAAGTTTAGCCTTTTTGAAATAAGTTGAGCTTATACAGTTATGAACACGGTGCCCCACTATTGGTCAAATACAGCTCCCTTACCTATTGCCTCTTTATCTGTTTGCATTTGCAACAGTAAAACTGCTATGACCCACCTGCTTAAGGACCTACATCTGATTTTAATGAGCTCCGAGGGGTGACAATGAGATATAATGACTAATGGTTGTCAACTTACTAAGGCGATTCTGGTCTTGCTGTAATGACTGATGGTCATCCTGCATTTTACATAATACCAATGTTTGCTTGACAACTTGGTCTTTGGAACTAAACATGCTGATAAGAATGGATGTTTATCTAGTCTTTCTCTTTCTTTCCTTAAGCTTAACTCTAGCAGGTTGAGAGGCTTTCTTAGCAACTATGGGATTTATGTGATCCCAATGTAAATGTAAATGTTTATTTTGTATTCCCTAGTTCTTCCAGTACTCATTATTGTTATCTAAATAGTTCTGATTTCCAAAAGAACATTGGAGATTCAGAAAAATTAAGTATGTTCAAAGGTGTTAATCAATTTAGTTCTTCCTCTATGTTTTAGATGGTTTTTGGATTATAAACTATAATGTCCTATTTTCAGGTTGCACTTTTATTTGCCAAAATTTATATTGGATATTATATTTGCATTTGTTGTAATGTACCAGTTTTGTTTGTATCATTGTATTCTCGGTAATCGCCTAAGCGCTTTTAGAACATATATAGGTATAAAAAATTATTTTTCATCCTTGTTTTCCCTTGCATGGTGTCCTTCGTGAATGAATAGTATTGCTCTCATCTCTAGTCTGTTTTCATTGAAGATTTGTGGCTGGTTATGTTAATGGCAGAGCACAGTGGTTATAAACCTCACCAAAATTTAAAATGTTTCCTTCAGGTTGTGACTTTACTAGGCAAAATGGAACGTCTTCGAAGCTCTCCCCTCCATGCCAATATCTCCACTGCTCTTGATAGACACTTGGAGTCCATTCATCTTGTACAGTCCCGAAGGAAGGATGAAATCGTGAATGCTTCCAATCGGCAGAGGCAGGGAGTGCCGAGGTGCCAAGATGATAGAGGTACAAATGCTAAGGCATGTTCTTTTGCTCAAGCAACACATAGTCATTCAAGTCTTAGAAGATCAGCTTCTGAGGACAACGTGGAACTTCTAAAGTCTGTACTTATTTGAAGGAAAAAATGGCAAATCTAAACATTTCATATTTAAAAAGTACTTTTATCGATCCAAATTATAACTATTTTTAAGACAGATGTTTTCCCTTTTGACCTTTTTTTTATTTTAATTTTTTTGTGGCATTACTGCCCTGGTGGGAGTAGCAAGCCCAGTCTTGCTCCTGGAGTGCTACTGCTGGATTTAAACTGTCAACCCTGTGGGTCGCAGCCCTGCACACAACCACTAAGCCACCAGGGTTCAGCCCCCTTTTGACCTTTTAAAAACTATGTTCTAGTTTCTATTATCTTCAGCTTTTTCATGGATTGAGGTTTTTCTGCCTTATCATCGTTGGTTTTTTTGCTATCATTTTCTTTATATGAAATCCAGAATGGTTAACTCATAGACAGCAGCTATATTAATAATCCCTTAGGGTTATGACAGAGGAGCTGAAGGAATGATGGAGAAATAATGAGTATAAGAAAATGTTCTCAAATTGATTGTGATAGTTGCAGAACTCTTAAATGATTTTCTTTGGGGGGGGGGGGCATCACTGCTTTCTGGTGGTGGGAGTAGGAGGCCCAGCCCCACCGCTGGAATTGAACCTCCGTCCCAGTGGACCGCAGTCCCACGCACAACCACTACGCCACCGGGGCTCAGCCCCTCATGTTCTTTTCAAAATATAGTTGTCATATGAGTAAGTAATAAAATACCAAATTTCTAAGTATTTTTTATTAGGTTAATCAAGAACTCTTTCATTCAAATTATTTGGTTATTTAATAGCAGCTGCCGTGGTCTGTATAAGATGGAATTCTTGCAGATATGAAAGGATATTATATGATCTCATTTATATTAAGTGTCTGCAATAGGGCAAGTCAGACATACATACATACGTTCATTAGTGTTTTTGCCAGGTGCTGTAGCAAGTTTCTGATGGTGATGACAAATAATCTGGAAATGGGAACTGGTTATACAGTGTGGTCAATGAAATTAATGTTATTGTACTTTGTTGTACATTTTCTAAAAGGTTAAAATGAGACAAAAATAATTTATAAAGGGTTTATGAAGGAGGGGAGGTGGGGAAAAAATGAGGAGCTGATACCAAGGGCTCAAATAGAAAAAAAAAATTTTTTTTGGGGGGGGCAACACTGCCCTCAGATGGTGGGAGTAGGAGGCCCAGCCTTTGCTCTGTGGAGCTGGAATCGAACCTCCATCCCAGTGGGCCGCAGTCCCGCGCACAACCCCGACGCCACCGGGGCTCAGCCCCGGAGTTGTTTTTGTTTTGTTTTGTTTTGGCATCACTGCTCTCCAGTGGTGGGAGTAGGAGGCCCAGCCCCACTGCTGGAATTGAACCTCCGTCCCAGTGGGCCGCAGTCCCGCGCACAACCACGACGCCACCGGGGCTCAGCCCTAGAAAATGTTTTGAGAATGATTATGGCAACAGATGTACAAATGCTGACACGGTGGGTGTATGGATTGTGATGTTGTACAAGTCTCCAGTAAAATGATTACAAAAGAAACTAGCCATGGGTGGGGGGAGGTTAAAATGATATTTTGTTTTTTTACAATAATTTATTTTGAGGGGGAGGGAGGGCATCACTGGTGGCATCTGGTGGGAGTAGAAAGCCAAGCCTTGCTCCTGGAGAGCTGCTGCTGGATTTGAACTGCTAACCCTGTGGGCCGCAGTCAATGTTCTTAAATGATTAGGAAATAGTGATACATTTGTGTATGTGTGAAGCTGTGATTCTTAAATGGTAGCTAATATGAATTAACCGAGAACATTTCTTTAACAGATGTGTTTGCTCTTGCGGCAGCAATTAAAGAGATGTGCGTGGCTACTCGGAAAGCACGCACTACCCTCTGGTGTGCGCTGCAGATGACCTTGCCAAAAACAGCCAGTCCGCCTGGTCAAGCAGACGCGGAAAAAGCTTTACAAGATATAGTGAATTGTGATGGTAAAGTTCATGAAAGCATAAGTAGCAATTCAACGAACCAGAGAAGTGAAGGAGACAAGCATTAAGGAAACGCCAACAAAAAGAAGAGTAAAGCTGATAAGGAAATTTATCAAGACATGCTAATTTTAATGAACTTGTCAAACTTGAAATTTTCAGTACATTAATTTTCTCTCAGATTTACCTTTCAGTTCATACCTTAATGAAGTCTAACTTCTATTTAAAAATCTTCTATTTGGAATGAATCAGAAAGTTTCAAGTGAACTCAAAGGTAAAATTGACTACTGTAGAAATTCTGAGTAAGTCAAAGATAACATGTTTAAGTTAAATATTTCCTACCAACTAATATAGTGCTTAAACTCACTCTGCAGTGCAGGTAAATGCTTATGTGAAATTCTTCTAGAAGATAAGTTTCATTTAGGTCTGCCTTAGTAAGTTTAATTCCAAATAATGAATCTAAGAGACTGTAACCCAATTATGGCTACAGTCTAGTAACCAAGTTTTGATTGTGATTTGAAAGTGTTTTCCTTATGAAACTGGACAATACCTCAGATATAAAGGACAAACCCAATATTCATGTAAGAATTTAATATTTAAGATACCATATTTATAAATTTGAAATCTTAGTGCCTACAGATATGGAGGGAAATGCATCTGATTCTCCTAAATTAGTGATAAAAGTGCCAGGATAAAAACCATGCAAGTTTTACTGAATATAAAACCTGTTCAAATCATTTGTGTATACTCTTTAAAATTTAATACTATCAATTATTAAATATTCCCAATTTTAATATATTTAAAATGTAATCAAAACAAAATTTTCCATTATCTGGATCTTTTAGACTTGATGCACAATATATAAAATAATGACTATTGTTTTAATACCCTTAGTTTGCTGCCTTTTATGAGGGTATCAGGAAGTTCTCAAATATATTAAGGTTAATCTTTTAACTAGTTTAGTTTATAATTAGTTAATGAATATTTTGTGTAGTTGTGTTCACTCGGTTAGCTTCTGTATTTTTTAATTTGGGGGAGCGGAGCTCTTGAAAGCTTGGCTTTTTCTGTTTCTCATCACTTAATATCTTTGTATGGAACCTGAATAATTTATTCAATGTGAAATGTTGATATTATGTGACTCAGAAGATCTTGGGTTTAACAATTCTAGCATGAGTTGAACTATAATGTACTGATGAAATTTAATTGAACGATCCTCAACTGGAAGGAAACACTGATGTTTTAAATGGTGTTTTTCCTGGTTTTAGAAACCCTAATATTACAAGAGTGTAATCACACCACATAAATTTTCTCTAGATGATGTGCGGAAGAAACTGACTGCGAATGCAGGCGTGACTGTAGGGGGAAGCATCTGATCACTGATTTGCCTCAGAACTGCCCTGAGGAGTTACATTGAGGGTAGCCGAGTCAAACGGCCCGCTCCACCAGTCACTGCACAGAAAGTAGTTAAGTTTGACCTAAGACACGTTGGATGTTAGGAAAATAAATATTGTACTGAACTTAATCTGTCAGATAAAAAATAAATTACTTTGTTGAAAATATTTCATCTCTTTACATTTGTATATTTCTAACCTTGAAAGAGTAAATCATGTCAAAAAAAACTAATGAAATTCCACTTAACTAGTAAGAACTGCTGCTAAGTTTTAAATTTCCTTATTAAGACCTAAGTTATCATGTTGGTAGCTTGAAATCAATGCTATTTGGGTACTTTGGATCTAATCAGACCTCCTTATAGAATAATATTTTGCTGTCTTTGACCAGAAATACAAAGACAAATTCTGAGCAAGTCTTTACATGCTGTCAGAAGTGAAACACCAGTCCATTAACAAAAAACAAACATAAAAACTCTCTTAAATGATCTAATGATTATCCAGGAGATAATTTTTTTTGGGGGGGGGGGCATCACTGCTCTCCAGTGGTGGGAGTAGGAGGCCCAGCCTCACTGCTGGAATTGAACCTCCATCCCACTGGGCCGCAGTCCCGCGCACAACCACTACGCCACCGGGGCTCAGCCCTCCAGGAGATAATTTTTAAAATTAGCCGTTGTCCATATTTTTGACACATCCTGTAGTAAATGGTTCGTATATGCTATACATCTGAATTACAACTTACAAAGGTTTTCTATAGGCATGAGGATCATCAGGCCCTCAGGCTACAGGAGGTCTCCTAAATAATACCAGCTAATTTTATACACCTCACCAAAGAGAAACAGTTTTGTCCATCACATTAGGGATAATGTCTGAGCAAGTACAGCAAGCTAATTTTTTGTTTTGTTTTGTTTTTGGGGCATCACTGCTCTCTGGTGGTGGGAGTAGGAGGCCCAGCCCCACTGCTGGAATTGAACCTCCATCCCAGTGGGCCGCAGTCCCGCGCACAACCACGACGCCACCGGGGCTCAACCCCCAGCAAGCTAATTTTTAAGTTGGTAATGTTTGCATGGACTGTGAAAGGAATGATGTTATATATCAAATGGCCCTTAGCAGAAAAAAGGTTTCCCATTCCCTTTGCTTAAGAAAATGATCTACCACCTGTATACTTAAGGGTTCATGGATAAACTGATGCCTGCCTTCATTTCTAATCCAAAGGAATTTGACACTTTAGAAAAAAAAAAGACTATATAAAGATGGTTAAAATAACCTGGAAATGTACAGTTGTACCACTTAAATAAGATATTGTAAGGGGGGAGGGGGAAAGATACTCTAAGGGTTGGGGCTGCTGACAGTCAAGGACAGCCATTACAAACTACCAGCCACTCTGCAGGACAATGAGGTAGCTTTCTACTCCGAATCTGAGTCTACAGCAGGGGTTCTCACCCTTCCTAATGCCACAACTCTCATACAATTCCTCATGTGGGGACCCCCAACCATAAGGTTTTCGTTGCTACTTCCTAACTAATTTTGCTACTGAATCGAGCAACCCCTGTGAAAGGGGTCATTTGATCTCCAAAGGGGTCACAACATGGACGGGTTGAGAATTGCTGGTCTACAGGGTGGCTGTCAGAACTGACTGGATGGCAGTGAACTGGATTAAGGTTGAGTGTTATATATGAAATCCTAACTTTGATATGTTAGTTCTAGCACATTAGATAAAACCCCAAATTCAAGGCAATTCCAAGTTATACTGACCCAAAGCGCAAGTATTTATGAAATAGATGCCCATCGTGCCCCTATGGAGGAGCTGAGCTCAAATGCCTTCTCCGACAGCTGGTGGGTACTGACCGCCTCGGTGAGGAGCCAGCTGTGTCACCACCACCACCAGCACCTTCAGAGAAGTCACCCGTTGCCCCGGTGTAGATTCCAGCTCACACCACCTGAAGCTGACACTCTGCGTGGGAGCAGGCCGCCGCCTCTCTCAAGGGAGCAGCTGGTGGGTTTTAATCGCTGGTCTTGTGTTCTAGCCCCAGCACTTACCCAGAACGACCATCGAAAAGGATTATTAAAATCTACCCTTCGTAATATTGAACATTTTAAAAGTAAAAGATTTAATAAAACCTTAGTTCAGTAGATAAGATAGCCTTTCTCAAAGACTAATAAAACGATTCTTCTTTTTTCTGAAGTCAATGGCAGTTTGAATAACTGGACACATTCCCTAGAGGAATATCCACTCAAATCCATTTCCATGGGTGGCTTGAAGAAATCACAAGTCAGGAGACAGTGATTTAAATAAAGTTTATTCTTTTTACAAAAAGGTGAGTTTTATGTGGGGTTTTTTTTTTCCAATGCCACAGCTATAGGAATATCTGTATATAAAGAGGTAAGACATCTTCTCCTTCACCATGCATCTTTTTCTACACAACGGTAACTTTTTCTTGTTAACCAGTGATAATAAAACAAGGGTGGTAATCTCTGAAGAGTCAGGTAGCACTTAGGCAATGTGGATGGACCACATGGGTCTTGTTATATAATCTTTATAATTTTAGCAACTTTTTTGTTTTTGTTTTTTGGGCATCACTGCTCTCCGGTGGTGGGAGGAGGAGGCCCAGCCCCACTGCTGGAATTGAACCTCCGTCCCAGTGGGCTGCAGTCCCGGCACAACCACGACGCCACCGGGGCTCGGCCCTTATTTTAGCAACCTTTTAAAAACATATATTGTTTCTACTGTACAACAAGCCAGGCCAAATCTGACCTGGGAGCAACAGTCAGCCAACCTCTGGTATAAAGTGTTACTTTCTGTCTCTTCACTGAAACTGCCTTCTTCAAGCTTCCACTTGCATCAGCTGCCTAGAAGTCAAAGGGAGAAAGGCCTTACTTACACCCAAAGGTGGCTGAGGACAATGTCGGTGCTCTTGCTCGCTCACCTCACCTCAACCCTTTTCCACCACTCACTCGCTACATCTGCTGGACATCAACACAGATTTTGAGGGGCTATTTCTCCATTTTCTCTAAGGACTCACCAGAGGTTTTATACTCATAGTTTGAAGGGCAAATAAAAGATCTCTTAGGATTCAAGAAGAATCATGATTAAAAAAACATATCTTCACTAATGCTAGTGATGCTTCAGGAACAATGCATTCTCCTGAACGCCACATTGTAGAGGCGGAAATGTGTCTAACAATCTAGTTGAAAAGACTTCTTGGGGCTGAGCCCCGGTGGCGTAAGTGGTTGAGTGCGGGACTGCGGCCCACGGGCTTGGCGGTTCAAATCCAGCAGCGGCTCTCAGGAGCAAGGCTGGGTAGCTCCCACGACCAACAGAGGGCAGTGATGCCCCCTCCCCCCCAATAAAAAGAAAGAAAAAAAAGACTTCCACCCATAAACTGCAATGTTTTTTAAAAACCCTCAACTCTGGACCACCACCCATAGACTTTGTTTTCCTACTTTGCTGCCAGGAAACAAAGGCTGGATCCAGGTAGGGCTCTTCATTGGCTTTCAACTTCAACCACAAACAGGACACTTAGGGCCGAATGCTGCCTTGGAAACAATACGCGTGCTTACATTTCATCCTGGAGAAGGAATGGTGTTTCTGCTCCTGTGGGCTGATGACTAACAGGGAACTCTGAATCCTCCTGCCGATGGAAGACTTTAAAGTGGCCAAAGGGAGCAATACAATACAGAGGTTGCCCCCAATCCAGATCTTTGGTAAAGACATCAACTAGAATAATCCAATTACCCATACCACAGAGCTATGGCACATTGTGTAATTAGAAGTGTTGGTGATTTTCCTCTTGACTGTGTAAGCAAAGGGGAAACGCCTTGGGAAACCACTTTACAGTGTTCTCG
This sequence comes from Nesogale talazaci, assembly GCA_004026705.1. NCBI lineage: Eukaryota > Metazoa > Chordata > Mammalia > Afrosoricida > Tenrecidae > Nesogale > Nesogale talazaci. Next base: position 21,901 of record PVJH01023878.1, read on the forward strand.
CGTTTCTCTCAAGTACGCGTTTGTACAGCAAGCCCTCCCATTTGGTAACAGGTTCATGGAGGAAAGGAAGAGTGGGCCTGGGCTATCGCTTCCGCTCCCCTTTCTGGGTCCTTTTCTTTTCCTTTTCCTTTCGCTCCTGCTTGGCTACGTTGTCCCTCTCCCTCTGTAGCTTGTCGCGTTCCTTCTTCCGCTGGGCCTCGTCCCGAAGGGAGTCCCGCTCCAGTTTTCGGGCATTGAGGACGTCTTCCACATTGGTGTTTCGAAACAGAGCTACAGGTGAGTTAAGGGACCGGCTTCCGGTCACAAGGACTTTTTCCTTCTGGCTGCCCTTGCGCCACATCCGAGTGCTGAGTGCATTCTGCCTACTCCAGATCCTGAAGCATCATATTCATCTTTAGTCTGAGGTAAAACCCTAAAGCAACCACTACAGTATTTAAGAAGCGTCCACTGGAATAAAAACACCAGACTTAAATTAAAAAAAAAAAAATTACCAAAACGAAATTTCATTCTAGAATAAGTACTCAATGGCAGAGTGTTGCTGGAATAGCTAATTTTACTATTAAATGTGGCTGACAAGACATTTATGCACTTGACAGTGTTAATGTTTTTGAGAATACTAAACTTTATCAATTTCATTTTAAGCCTCACCTCTCATTTTTAATAATTCTAAAAGCAATCTGTGCTAGGTCGAGGTCTTCTCTAGTCTTAAAACATGTCTTCCTGCTGCGGTCCTCTTCAGTAACTACATCTTCCCCAAATGACCCCCCTTTTCTCAGAGAGCCCATCACTCTTCCTGAGGCTCTCTAGAAAGCGTCGACTAAGCGACTGCAGGGAGGGGCTCTCTTCAGGACATAGGCTCCAATATGTACAAACTGGACGCCTATAAAAAGTTTCAGTTGCTTATGTTCTCAGTCTAACAGGTGATAGGGTCTCTGAGGCCAAAGACCAAGACTCCAATAATGCCTGAATTGCTTACACAATGCAGGTCAAGCAGCTCTCTATCCAGGGAGTACAGCGTCTTATGTTCCTTTAGAAACCCGTCCTCCAAGCTAAGCCCTCCACAGTGCACACAAGCCTGTGTCATCTAGGGCAAGTTCTCACTAAATTGACTCTCTAGGTCTGTCCTTGGAATGAGGCTCCCGAGGTGGGATGAACTCCTGCAGGCAAGAACAGCTGTCCATGATGACGGCCTGGTGCAACGAAAAACAAAACCAGACCTTCGGGAGGGAGGGTGCCATGGAGAGACACATGGAAAGGGGACACAGAAAAGGATACATTTGTCAGAGCCGACGCTGACGGTGGTGGCGCCTGCATTATCCTTCTCATCTGCTTCGGTGGGTGGCGTTAAGGAAAGTCCCGTGGAATACAGGGTAGAATACATTAGAAGACACAGGAGCCTGGGACATGGAACAGGCACATGGAGCAGAAGGCAGCCATTGTCGGAGGGGGGGTGGGGGCGGTGGTGAACCCAGGAATCACCTTTAAAAGTTTCAACTTGGAGAAGATTGTTCACAGATCCTTTCTCTGTGAAAAGCTGGAAATTATGGTAAGCCGGATGGACTGCCACGTCACCTGGATGCTGTGGGGTGGTACCACAACCTCTAAGAGCGGCTCTCAGAACCATCTAGAACTTGTTAGAGATGTCGATCCAGTCTCAGTCCTACCAAGTCAGGACTCTGGTGGGGGGGCCCAGCGGTCCGTTTTTTAAGAAGCCACCCAGGCAGGCAAACTACTGCTTCCAAGTCCCCTTCGAAACGAGACAATGAGATGTGGTGACAGGAACCACAGCTCTATCAATGCTGCAAACTTTCGAGGAGAAAACTAGGAGCGGAATGCCACTGACTCCACGTTGGCTTGGTAAGCCCCACGTTTCGTGAACAGACGTTCACGAGGCGTCAAATCTGCCCCCTGCCAGCAGCACACCAGTGATGACCCAGCCCTACTCACCATCCAGCATTCTCCTAGTGCTGCAGGGGGTGCAGCCTGGCATCTTGAACGATGTAGTGAAGGGGCTGTAAAAACATAAGTTGGGGTGAAACTGCTCCAGACTTTGGGAACCTTTCACTTAAAATTTTCCAGATTCTAGCCCCGTGGTTTTGCTCCTCATTCTCTGAATGCCTCTGGTCTCCATTTCTATTTTTTTTGGGGGGGGAGGGGGGCATCACTGCTCTCCGGTGGTGGGAGTAGGAGGCCCAGCCCCACTGCTGGAATTGAACCTCCGTCCCAGTGGGCCGCAGTCCCGCGCACAACCACTACGCCACCGGGGCTCAGCCTCTGGTCTCCATTTCATTGTGCCTCACTTTACCCATCTACTGGGAGAAATCAAAACATGGATCCTGTACACGCCATTGAACTCGGTGTAGGAAGAGGGAGGGTCACGTAAAGCAATCCCAAGTATAGCTTGTTTTCTGCAAATCCAGTATGAAAACTCCATGAAAGGAAGGTATCGTTCTACCCTAAAATTTTCAGGAACACACGAATCCTAGGTTGAAAGCTGAAGTCTAGAATCAATTATGCCAATACCCATCCAGGGCCCGAGCACTGCCACTCAGCTGGGAAATCAAACCACCCAGGGGGACCACCAGGCCCCAAGGCACATGCCCGCCTTGAGCCTCCGGGAGGCGCCAGGAAGGATATTCCTCTTCATCGGTGATGTCTGCGTACTGGGCCAGGAGGGCAGCTTTCCTCTGCTTCTCCTCTTCTGACACCACTCTGGGCTTCACCACGATCTGCGCCTGCTTCTCAATTAAGGTGGCAATGGCCTGGACTTCATCTGGGAGGCAGAGGAGAGAAGGGAGAAGAGGGTGTGTGAGGGAGAAAGTAAGCTCGGTGAGCCACTAGCCCCAGGCAGGACTGGCCCCTTGGGCACTGGCACCTCGTACTCCCTGGAGCCCCTTGGGCTCAAAGGAGGGGCCTCAGAGGCCTTTAGGAAGGCAAGGAGAGGCCCTGCAGGCAAGGCTTTAGCCTGTTGCCGTGATCAATCAGAGCAGCCTGCTTTGCTTTCCACACTGAGGCTGTATAAGCTCCCAGGAAAACAAAACAAAAACGGCCGGAAAAGATGGCTTAGACCCACAAAAAATTAAGCCTCTCAAGAGGCAACTGTCTTCCTCTGATCCCAGAAACCTAGGAAGGCACAAAGAACCAACGCGAGCTGGTTCCTCTCATGCTTACAATAATGTTAAGGGAAATTCTTAGATCTAAACTAAAAATTGACCACTAAGCTCTCCATTCTCGGTGGAAGGCAGCAGTGGTGTGCAACAGCAGTTCTTAACCTTGGGCGCACAGCGGACGCTTCCGGCGTTTTGAAGAAATTGAATACAAAGACATCTGTGTAAAACTGGACTACGGTGTGGTCCTGGCACTGTTTTGTTTCATGTTGTTTTGGGGTTTTTTTTTTGGTTTTGGGGGCATCACTGCCCTCTGGTGGTGGGAGTAGGAGGCCCAGCCTTGATGCTGGATTTGAACGTCCAATGTACAGTCAAGGCTGAGAGCAAAATGGAAAGCTGAGAACAGCGTCTCTTCATGCTTGGTTTTATGAACATCGCAGTCTAACTATGAACTATTTGGCTAAGTCAGAAAGTACAATGATAAGAGCCCAGGGACCTATATTAAACAAAATGTTAAGATGTGAAGGCACTTTTCGACACAGCCTCTCTCTCTCTCTCAGTTTCCCTGCTTGTTTTCAGGGGAACTGAGAGGGCCACTAGCTAGAACTGCTCACACAAACCTCACTCACTGCCCTCCAGCCGACTCCCCCCCTCCCCCTTCCCTGCGACCTGAGAGGGCGGGGGAGAGCCCCGCTGGGGCTTTCTGAGCCCGTGGTTCTTTATGGGCGCAGAAGGCCCGTCTGTCTTCTGCAGCGCACTCTGCTTCAGAACCGCTGACCTGGGGTTTGCAGACCAGCTATTAACAACACCCCCACCACCCACCACCCACCACCCCCGGAGCGCCTCTGTGCTCACCACCTGTCACAGTCACTACAACCCTCCTGAGAGACGAAGGTGACGAAGCAGGATTCCTTGCTCCAAACTTGCCTAAAAAGAGCCTTTCTATTGTCCTCAGTCTTTCCCCATGTTCCAGGTTCGGCTCTCCTGACTCGGCTGTTTGTCAAGAGCCAGCTACAGGGCACCTGTAAGGAAACGCTTCTCCACAGGCTCCCTCCTGGGCTGCCCACAGTTTGGGATCCTCCGTGCAGGTCTCCATGGGAAGGACCCAGTCCAGGGCCTCTCTCAAGTGCACGCACCGTGGGGAGGTGGTGCTGGCATCCCGATAAGCAACACCCCCCCCCCGCCCAAGAAGTCGGAGCCCTCTGATTTCCACATGCAAATAATGAGCAGCCTGGTTATCTGAAACTCCTCTGAAACATGCCTGGAGTTGTGGGCATAAAAAGGATACAGAAGGGCTGAGCCCCGGTGGCGTCGTGGTTGTGCGCGGGACTGCGGCCCACTGGGACGGAAGTTCAATTCCAGCAGTGGGGTTGGGCCTCCTCCTCCCACCACCGGAGAGCAGTGATGCCCAAAAACAAAAAAGGATTCAGAAGAGGCAAGACCAGGGCTGCAGGGTCAGTGAGGCCAAGGTCCCCTTACAGTCTCACAGGACAGCCCTTGCTGCCTTTGAAGATGAGCAGGTGTGCTGGGATGGGGAAAGACTCCTCGGCACGATTGTCCTTCTAAAAAAATCGAGGAAGACTCCCCTGTTGGAGTCCAAAAAGGCTGTCACCATCACCTTCTGAGCGGCCATCATCACCATCCTTCTCTGCCTCACGGGCCCGCGGAGGCTCTGGGAAGCCACAGTTCTGCGTGAACCGTGGCCTTTTTTGGTTTACTCTAAGACCCCCCAAGTGAGACTCCCCCACAGCTAGAGAGCAAAGGCACCACCAGTTCCACCCAGACACGCCCACGCTACCTTCTCTCTTCACTTTCTTGATCATGTTCTGGGATTCTGACCATCGTGCCACGATCTCCCGACAGACAGTCACTAAGGAGTCTTCTTCCTAGTTGAAAAAAAGACCAGTCAATGTAACCAGCGTGGTTTCAGAAGGAGCAGCAGCCTGAAAACAGCCTGGGCAGAGGTCGCAGCGCCGGGCAGAAACTTGGGAAGAGCTTGGAAAGCCACAGAGTGGACCATGGAAGCCAAAGCCATCTTCGGCGGCTTCCAGAATCCACGGTGGCCAGGTCAAGAGCAGGCACGCCAGCCGACCAACTCCAGGGGAAGAAGTCCCACCAACTCAGGAGTGGGAGGGAGTGAAAAAAACGGCTGGCTGGGTCAAAGTTCTCCCTTTGTGTAACCTTCATTAGATGACACACTCAGAACATTCTCCAAGGCTCATCAACGTTCATACTGGGGTGCGTCAATAAGCCACTGCGATCCAGTGGATTCCGCCTTCTCGCAGCACGACAGGAAGGAGCACAGAGCCTCCTTGGGGCTTCCAATGGAAACCTTCGCAGGAGCAGACCGCCGCCTCTTTCTCTAAAATCTTTTTTTTTTTTTTGGGGGGGGGCATCACTGCTCTCGGCGGTGGCAGTAGGAGGCCCAGCCCCACTGCTGGAATTGAACCTCCGTCCCAGTGGGCCGCAGTCCCGCGCACAACCACGACGCCCCCGGGGCTCAGCCCTCTCTAAAATCATTTTATCGGGGCTCATACAACTCTTATTCCAATCCACAGACAGCCACCGTGTCAAGCACACTTGTACATATGCTGCCATCATCGGTCTCAAAACGTTTGCTTTCTATGTGAGCCCTTGACATCAGCTCATCCCCCCTCCTTCACTCATGAACCCTTGATAATTTACAATAATTTTTTTTTGGGGGGGAATCACTGCCTCTGGTGGTCGTGGGAGCTATACAGTGCTGCTCCTGAGAGCCACCGCTGGATATGAACCGCCAAGTCCGAGGGTCGCAGTCCCACACTCAACCACTTACGCCACCAGGGCTCAGCCCTTTTTAAAAAAATTTTATTTACAATTTTTTTTTCACATCTTACACCAACTGCTGTCTCCCGTCACTCACTTTGTTGTTGTCTGGGAATGGGTTATATGTAGATCATTGTGATGAGTTCACCCTTTCTCCCCCCGCCCTTACCCTTTCCTTCCTGGTATGGCTACTGTCAATATTGGTCCTGAGGGGTTGATTTGTCCTAGATTCTGTGTTTCCAGCTCAGATCTGTACCTGGGTACGTGCTCTGGTCTAGCCAGATTTGTGAAGGAGATTTGAGGTCAAGACAGTGTGTGTGTGGCGGGGGGGGGAGGGGAGAAAGCATTCAAGAACTAGAGGAAAGTTGTGTTTCATCAGAGCTACACTGCACCCTGACTGGCATATCTTTTCTCTGAGACCCTTCTTTAAGGGGGGATGTCCAGTTGCCTAAAGATGGGCCTGGGGCTGAGCCCCGGTGGCGTCAGTGGCGGAGTGCGGGACTGCGGCCCACGGTCTCGGCAGTTCAAATCCAGCGGCGGCTCTCAGGAGCAGCGCTGGGTGGCGCCCATGACCACCAGAGGGCAGTGATGCCCCCCCCAAAAAAAAGATGGGCTTGGACTCTCCACTCCACCTCCCCCCTCATTCACACTGGTAGGGTTTTTGTTCTTATCTCCCTTCCAAGGAGCGGCCGGTGGGTTTGGATCACTGACCCACGGCGCCTGGGCTTCTTATCCCCAGAGCCTCCCCACTTATAAAGGGAGATGGAGAGGAGACCGTCTCCGAGCCAACCACGCCTCTGTCCTGTGAACAGTTTTACAGGCACACCAAGCTCCTTCCTCACCATGGAGTGGCAAAAAAAAAACAACTGTTGGCTTCAGTGTCCAGACATTAAATTCAAACCTCAGACCTTTACTTTTTGGGGGGGCAGGGGGCATCACTGCCCTCTGGTGGGAGTAGGAAGCCCAGCCTTGCTGCTAGATTTGAACCTCCAACCCAGTGGGCCGCAGTCCCGCGCACAACCATTACGCCACCGGGGCTCAGCCCCTAAACCTCAGACCTCTAAAGCAAGTCTCTTAACTGTTTCACATCTTCCCAGGGCTTTAGTAAGGAATACATGAAAATGTACGAACATCACCCATCATATTTGACCGGAAAAAAAAACAAAAAACCAACAACAACAACAAACCAGGCACTTAACAAATCTGTGTCTCTCCCCCTCCCCCCCTTATTTTGACCATGTTAACCCTGGTCACATTCAACCCCACGTGGCAATCTGGCAGAGTTCACATGTAGTGCTTACCAAGTGCCAAAGGTGCGCCCTGGTGGCTCAGTCAGTGGGTTAGGAGTCAGTCTCTAACCACAAGGTCGGCAGTTTGAACCCACTGGCTGCTCACTTGGAAGAGAAAGCCTTTTGCTCCCGTAGTGACAGCCTCAGAGACCCACAGGGACCCTTCTACCCTGGCATCGACAGTGACTCAGAGATGGAGTGGACTGGAGGGCAGCTATGTGGGTACCGTGTGAGCCAGGCAGTATTCTAAACCCCTTACTTGGGAAACCACAGTTCTTAAAACAAGTCCACCACCCACTTTTACTAGCTTCCATTTAGAACAGTGGTTCTCAAGCTTCCTCATGTTGTGGTGGCCCTGCAGCCACAAAATGATTGTTGTGGCTACTTCATCACTGTCCTTTTGCTACTGGTATGAATCTGGCAACCCCTGTGGAAGGAGTCACGACCTTCAGGTTGGGAACTGTTGATTTTGAGGAAGAAACCAGGATCTGGAGATTCAGCTCACACGAGAGTAAGTGTATTGAGCAGTTCGGCTGAGAGCCCAGGTCCTTCGCCTTTATGCTACATGATGTTACCTCATCTCGCCCGAGAAAAGGAAGACATCGGAATACAGACCCTCCTGAGAATAACCTTGTCCCCAGCAAAGGTGTCGCCCCTACATCCTCACACTCATACAAGAAACAGACACCTTTTTCCTGCAGTGTTCGGTGTGTGTGTGTGTGTGTGTGTGTGTGTGTGTGTGTGACAGAGGCAAAAGAGAATGTGCCCTCAGAGGGGCTGATTCTGCCCTCCAGGCTCCAGCTCCTAGCACTTAGCTTCCTGATCCATCCCGCATTCTTCTGGAGCAGCGGTTCTCCACCTTCCTCATGCCAGGACCCTTTCATACAGTTTCTCGTGTTGAGGTGACCCCCCAGCCATAACGTTATTTTTGTGGCTATTTCATCACTGTCATTTTGCCAGCTATGCGTCATCATGTAAGTATCTCATATGCAGGATGTAACTTCATTGTTACAACCTGAACATCATAAAAGCATAGTGATTAATCCAAAAACAATGCCATTATATATGGTTAAATGTTTATTTCTAGTGACAAATAAATGAAATTTTGTCTTGAAGCATGGTGCCGCATGGTAAAAGTCTTCATGCTCATATGTGGGTGTACCTGCATGTAGGTGGACTACATGGAGATGGAGAGAGGAGCGGTGTCTCGATTCCTAAGCATTGGAAATATGGGGTCACAGATGGTCTTAGGTAAGAGTCCTGTGAAAAGGTCGTTCGACACCCACCCCCAAAGGAGTTGAGATCCACTGTTCCAGAAAGTGACTGCTATGTTCAAAACATTAGATGAAGACTATATGAATTAAAAGTAGTGCCTAGCTTCATGACTTACCAGGTAGTGGGCTGCCATAATATGAAATATACCCTAATCACCCTACTTGAAATTGCAACCCACTCCTGAGTCCTTTTTTTTTTTTTTTGGGGGGGGGGGAGACACTGCCCTCTGGTGGGAGTGGGAGGCCCAGACTTGCTTCTGGAGAACTGCTGCTGGATTTGAACTGCCAACCCAGTGGGCCGCAGTCCTGCCACTGGGGCTCAGCCCTCGACTCCTGAATCTTTTTTGGGGGGTGGGGGGGGCATCACTGCCCTCAGGTGGTGGGAGTAGGAGGCCCAGCCTTTGTTTCTGTGGAGCTGGAACTGAACCTCCACCCCAGTGGGCCGCAGGCCCAAGCACAACCACTATGCCACTGGGGCTCAGCCCTCCACTCCTGAATCTTATTAGGCTTCTTTTTCCCATAATCCTTGTCATTGTCTATCACATTTGTACATAAATTGCTGATGATGGGTCTTTTCTCGGAGGGGTGTGTGTGTGTGTGTGTGTGTGTGTTGCTTTGTTCCCTGATGTACCCAAAGCACTTACGGCGGGCTCTGTCTACTCTGTTTCCTGCTGTACTGCAAGCACTTAAGGGCAGTGTTGGCACACAGCACCCTCACCATCAGAAGGTGCTGAATGAATAGGGCGATCAATGCCAGTCCTAATGACGGAGAAGGGAGAAAGCTGCTATCGACTGTTCCGTGCTCTCAGCTAGAGACTATCGCTCTTCAATCTTACCTCAAACTGTTGCCAAGAGACTACCTTTCCACTATTGTATCCTAGCCAGCCCCGCCCAGGGCTTCCATTTTCCCTGGAAAGGGATCTGGCACAACGAGCAGCCAGACTAAGTAACAGATAGAAAGTATCGCTTTGAACTGGCTGTTAGTATGTATTTCTTTATTTGCCCTGGACATTCTGCCAAAAAAGGCTTCTCAGTTGTTTCCTGATCTACTCGCTGGTCAGTTCTTCCCTCGGTTTCAGACAAAGTTTGGGGAAACCATGAGAAGATTAAATATGGTAGTTGAACTGGCTGGAGTAAGGGGGCAAAACAAACACACAAAAACCTCGCTGCCCTCAAGTCGATTCAGACTCAGAGTGGCCCTGCTGAAGAGGGGAGAACTGTTTCTGTGGGTTTCCGATATCGTAACATTCCCCCCCCCTCTTTTTTTTTGGGGGGGGGCAATCACTGCCCTGGTGAGAGTAGGAAGCCCAGCCTTGCTCCTGGAGAGCTGCTACTGGATTTGAACCGCCAACCCTCTGGGCCGCACTCCGGCACACAACCATTGCGCCACCGGGGCTCAGCCTCAAATAATAGTCTTATTGACAGATTTACTCAACCCAATATATACAGCTCTGCTGTCCACTCCCATCAGGCGGAGCTATCTAACTGCATCTCTTGACACGAGTAGAAAGGGGGGGCCATCGTGAAAAAGCATTCTGTCCGCTGTAGTTGAGGTACACAAAAGGTGGATGAAGATCCCGGAACTCCCTCCCAGAGAACACTGCCTCCCCTCCCAAGAACCTGCATGAAGAGTGTAACGCACACCACGCTTGACTTTATCAGTAGCGGATGACAAGCGATTAAGGAGCTGGCACCCATTTTAAGCCAGGTGATTTCAATGTCCTCTTCAGGGAGCCTTTAGAGCCTTCCCAACTGGGAGCACACCCCACATTAACTTGCTTGCCTGCTACTTCCCTCTTCCCACTCCCTCCCCAACCCCCCCCCACCCGCCCCCCAATAACTACGTGAGAGAGGAAAAGAATCTGCCACGGATGGATTGTATTTCCCGTGAGCCCCGGTGCGGCGTGGCAGTTGGGTAACAGCTTACCCATTTATAGCCCCGGCTCGAGGGGCGGGCTCTGGCAGCCCAAGTGGGCCCTGCCAGGAGGACCTGCAACAGCTGTACAGTGTTACGTTTCCAGTGTGTGTGTGCCCGGCCAACGAACAGGTCAGCGAAATGGGTTGGGATTTCCAAACTGCTTTCTACCTTCAACCCCTGTCACCTCTACAAGGGTGTGACTTCAATTGCCCCGTGTGCTCATGATCGTCGTCTGATTCTCTCACGGCCTCTCAACACCCATCTCGAGAATAACATACGGACTCATTTTCAAACCTGTTCGGATTGGCAGGTTCCAGTCTAAAGCCTCTGAAGTGGCCCTCCCTTGTCCAGGTCCAGTTCCCCAGAAATCCAGGAACGCAACTACTACTTTGACTTTCATACCGTTTAGTATAAGAGTACACCCTGAGCGTGCTGGGTTTCAAAGGAAGCACGTTCTTAAGCAGTCAGAGATTGTCCCTGTCACCCCAGCCGAGCAAGGTGTTGAAGCCAGCACGAGGATCCGGTTGGAGAAGCAAGTCGGCATCTTCGCGAAAGACATACCACTTAAACGTGGCTCAGAGCACACGCTCCTGAATTCTCAAATGTGCTTCTTTTTTGTGTTGTTGTTGTTTTTGTTTTTTGGGCATCACTGCTCTCCGGTGGTGGGAGGAGGAGGCCCAGCCCCACTGCTGGAATTGAACCTCCATCCCAGTGGGCCGCAGTCCCGCGCACCACCACGACGCCACCGGGGCTCAGCCCAAATGTGCTTCTAATAGCACCAAGTTCATCTCCCCTTTTTAAAGGTTTTCCCTTCTCTCTCATCTCGCTTGCTTTCTCCAAGCGGGCCCGCCCCTCACCCCCCCACCCCCCCCAGCTCTTCACTGTCAAGGGCCAAGCACCAGCCGGGCGCCGAGAAGGTCCGTCGACCACCCGTCCTTCGAGAGCCCTGGCTCCAAAATGAGAAGCGACGGGCTACTTCCGTGTGTCCCGGGCAGTGCTGGGCACTGGCTCTTAAAAGGGCATAGCCGGCCCAGACGCCCCCAAATCACTTCACTTCCCCCTGGCCACCACCGCCGGACGCTAGGGTCAACGGCCACGGATGAAAGCGGTCCTCAGACGTCTATAACGAAACTCCCACTTAAACATCTCCAGGCCCGCGGGAGGTCAATCACGCGGCTCCAAAGTGTCCAGTCCCCCCCAAATAAGAAAAAACCCTTCTTCTCGCCACAACCGGTCAGGACACCCCCGCCCCGCGGCTCGGGGGAAGCCGAGCTTTCCTCCAGGGGAGGCCAGTAACCCCCAGGCTGCCGAGCACGAGGAGAGGGTCGCGAAGGCCCGACGGGGGTCCCCGGGGGCGCGGGCGGGCGGGCGGCCTCAGGCTGCAGACACGTGTGCGGGTCGCTCACCAGGAAAGCCGAGAGGATGCCCTGCAGAGCGTCCAGCTTCTCTTCTTCCTCCTCCTCCTGGAGGACACCCAGGATGTAGGCGCCGTACACCGCTCGGTCCACTCCCAGCGCCTCCAGCCGTCCGTCCAGCCACAGGCGAAAGTCACGGCCCCCCGCGGCGCCTTCGGCGGAGGCTGCCGCGGCCACCTCGCTGGGCGCCGCCATCTTGGGGCCAGGGTCCTCCCCGCCGCGGGGCCGCCTGCCGCGGGGCCTGACGGGACGCGCGGCGGGGCCACTGCGCATGCCCGGA
>PVJH01023879.1:0-34073 GCA_004026705.1 Nesogale talazaci
AAAAAAAACCTGAAAATACCCCTTCTTAAGGAGTTGGCCTTGGCAACTCTGGTCTCAGCTTGCTCATTGCTTGATCAACCAATGTAACGCTTTGCCCTTTCACTTTCATTGTCTTTGTGTTTTAAGTCATTGGAGCAAGACCTGGCAACAGAAGACAGAGCCTCCGGGAGCATGATGATGATCATGGAGCCCTTCAGAGCTCCCACTTCACCTTGACTCCCCAGATACCTGATTATTTGTGTGCCCTTCACAGGCATTCAAAAGAGCTAACCACAAGGTTGGCAGTTCAAATCCACCAGGTGCTTCTCAGGAGAACGATGAAGCTGTCTCCTCCTATACAGTTTATAGCCTCAGAAACCCTATAAATGGTCATGATGAGTCTGAATCAAATTGATGGCAATGGATATAGGCATTCAGGCAGAATCCTGGTGGCACAGTGGTTAAGCTCCACTGCAAGCTGATGGTAAAGATTTACTACCTTAGACCCTTAGGGGGCAGTTTTACGCTGATGTGTGGGATTGCAATGAGTCAGATCAACTTGTGCTCAGATCATATAACTAGCTTATTATTTTATGGCCAATCTTCTCCCTGTAATTCAGGCGCTCCTCTGAGCGCCTGGTTTCTGGAAGGCTCCAATGTACAGTGGGAGACATACATCCATTTTGATTCCTTGTATAGATTTTTTGGGGGATGGGGCATCACTTCTCTCCGGTGATGGGAGTAGGAGGCCCAGCCACACTGCTGGAATTGAACCTCTGTTCCAGTGGGCCGTAGTCCCTCTCACAACCACTACGCCATCGGGGCTCAGCCCCCTTGTATAGATTTTTAACCTCCATGAAGTTCTTGCTGGCCCTTGACAAAGCTTGGACCCCAGGCAGTGGATTTAAAGTGGATTTCTGGGACTCTTCAGGCTGTCCAACAAGAAGAGGTCAGCTTGTGCTGAAGGACTCTCCTGGGTGAGATGGAGCTTGGAGTCTTAGGGTCCCACATGTGTGAAACGTGTCCCAACAATGATGGCCAGAGGGCCTCAGAAGCTAGCCTGTTGCAGATAAGAAGCTTTCTTATCTGCAAGAGTGTCTCAATCATGGTCTCTGTCCTACTTCTTTAGCTCCGCCTACAACTGCGATGAACCAATCTGCCAGCAATCATGATTTTGTGATCATTTCCTCTGTTGTATATATCTTATTTAGTATGTAGCTGTGAATCAATGCATTTCATTGTGCTGATGGTCTCCTTCATCCAGATCGTTTATGTTCTCCTATCTTTGTCTTATTTAAGACTCAATAAAAATCTCTGTAAAACGCACTTGTATGTGAGGTCTCTTCCCCCCCTAAAACTCTACAGAGTAAAATCCTGCCTCCTTAGTCTGGCACTCAAAGTCAAACAGCCTGGTTCCCTTTCTAGCTAGAGCCTTTCTAACTTAAAGGAACATGTAGATGATCCAAAATTTCAAAGAAACCCATCATGTGTTGTGGTAGCCAGGAAATCAATACTACTTAAGCAGTGTTGACAGAAGTCTAGAATGTTAAAGGAAGGAGGGAAGTCCACTGAAGGCTATACCATTTCATAACTGGAAGAATAATTTGAGGTCTAGAAGCTAAATTTTAAGTAGTATCATGAAAAGGCAATGTAGTCAAGAGAAAGTTGCCTATGTAGTAAGTGGGCGAGAGTTATAAAATATGATGAAAAGGGGCTGAGCCCTGGTGGCATAGTGGTTGTGCGCGGGACTGCAGCCCACTGGGATGGAGGTTTGAGTCCATCTCCACGGAGCAAAGGCTGGGCCTCCTATTTCCACCACCTGAGGGCAGTGATGCCCAAAAAACAAAAAACAAAACAAAATATGATGAAAAGAACTAGTTATGGTTAGCTGAGAAAATGAGAGCTTTGAGAGAGCAGGATGAGCCTTTTAAAATAGCTGAAGAATTTTCCAGTGAAAGAAGGATTGTGTTTCTTTTCTGGAGAAAATCAGAACCAAAGGGCAGTAGTTACTGGCGTGAGGATTTGGGCTCAATGAAAGGAAGAACCAAGGGCTGAGCCCCGGTGGTGTATGTGGTTGAGTGTGGAACTGCGGCCTGCTGGCTTGATGGTTCAAATCCAGCGGCGGCTCTCAGGAGCAGCACCGGGTAGCGCCCATGGCCACCAGAGGGCAGTGATGCCCGCCCCCACCCTCACCACCAAGAAAAAAATTTAAAAAAGAAAGGAAGAACCGAAGAAAGAACTTACTATAGGTACGTCAAAAACAGGCATGTGTTACTTTATGAAATTCTAAGTTCACATTGCTTAAAATGTCCCTGCCATAAGAATCTGCTGACAAAATACACTGGATCAGAGGTTCTCAGATTTCTTTCTAGCTATAGAATTCTTTCTATAAAGCTCATGTAAAAATCTGATAAAATTATCAAGCTGTTCTGGTTGAAGTCTTGTGTAAGACCATTTAAAAAATATTTTTTATTCTCAAATAGACATGAAGATCCCTGGGAATATACAAAAAGGGCCCTGGTGTGTACACCTTGGGCTTCTAACAGTGAGGTTAGAAGTCCACTAGCCTCTCCAAAAAAAGGCTATCTGCTGCTGGGAAGATTTAGAGTCTTGAAAACTCTGTCAAGAGGGTCACTGTAAATAGGAATGGACTCAATCGCAGTATGTTTGGAGAGTAGACAGTAGTGTATCCTTTTTCCACATTTTATATTTACAATGCACAAAACTCGAATACTGCCATTAGATCAATTCTGACTCAGAGTGACCTCATAGGACGCGAAAGACCTGCCCTAGTGGGTTTCTGAAACACCAACTCTGAGTGGCCTCTCAAAGTGGCTAGGGCAGTGGGTCTCAACCTATGGGGTCCCCCTACCCCTTCGGGGGGTCAAGCGACCCTTTCACAGGGATTGTGTAAGACCATGGGAAAACCACATCTTTCTGACCGTGGGGATCGCTGCCCCCTGAGGAACTGTACGAAAAGGTCACAGCATGAGGAAGGTTGAGAACAGCTGGGCTAGTGGTTTCTAACTGCTGACTGCAGCCCAACTGTCACCACTCCACCACAAGGGGGCTTTAACATGTTCGTGAAACAATGGCGTTGGAAGAGAATGGAATTTTCTCATAAACGTTCCTATGTCTCTTGTATATTCCCATAATGTAATAGCTGGTGTTTAGTAAGTATTTGTTGAATGGAGGGGGGGATGGGTGGATATATAAATAGTTATTTTTCTGAAGCAAACGTACATTTTTAATAGAAAGCAACCTTTAACCAAAAATTGAGCTCCTTAAGGGAGGGTTCTTCTCCTGATCGTTCCTATGAGGCATGTGATTGTCCAATTTGTTAGCATATTAATGTACATCTTTGTATTCACATTAACTTGGGTGAGGGGAAAAAAGATGCCGGTCACGTGAACTCAAAACTCACTGCCATCGAGTCAATGCTGACTCTGAGAGGAGTTTAGTCACTAGGGAAATAGGGAAAAAAAAAAAAAAGGAGCTGGTTCATTTTTCTAGGATGAATATTTATAAGCTTGGGTCAAATTTTCAAAAGGGAGGGGGCCCCCAAAGGTTGACCCTATAAAAGGTTAAGAACTACCACTTGCCTGGAAGAATTGCAAGTCTCTGCAATAGACTGGTAAGAACACTAGTGGCTCAGCGGGTTAGGCTGTGTGGAGGGTGAGGGGACTGTGAGGTTCAGTGATCTTGACAGAAGGGTCTGTGTCTGTGGCCTTGTCTGAATCAAGAGACAATTTCCAGACAGCAGTCCTTAGCCCAGGTTGGGGGCTGGGTGGGGGAAGCCCTGTTCGTTTATTGTAAGCAACTCTGCAGCCAGAAAGGAAGCTCCCACCCCCTCTCCGAAGAGGGCCAGACAGTGCGGAGACCCTAGTTTTGTGTTTCTAATCACCAGTTCAGACAGTGCCCTCTGGCTTGTTTTGATGGCATGTCCCTTTTCCCTGCCAGGATGGCTGTCTCTCTTTTGTTGTATTGTGAGAAAATCATGGCTAGGAATTTGATGCGGAGCCAGAGGCAGCTCTCGGGGGTGTGAGCTCAGCATCCAAGGGTGAGCTCAGGGTGGCATGATGCTGGCACATCTAACTGAGGAGCTTTATGCGAAGCTGCCTCTACCCGCCTCCCTCCTGACCCATCAAGTCCTCCAGGCCACAGACAGGACAGGCAGCAGCACCCTCAAGGGCCCTGAGACTGTTTATTCAGCTCTATGCAGAAGCAAGCCAAAGGCTACAGGACATGTCCCAAGGAACCACACAATACATTCTGGACCACGCGCTTCTCCCTGTCCCCCCTAGGAGGACACTGCTCCCTCCAGGGGAGGGCAGAGGCCACACCACACTTTGGGAAGTAGAGAGGGATTGATTTCCTGGGTGCTGGATCTGTGGGGATCAAGGGTCAACTCTGGTCGCCTCCTCCTCTTCGACCGGATCGGGAGGTGCTGGGAGCAGGGAGATGTAGACCTCGTTGACCTCTGTGTCCAAATGTCGCCCACCTCGAGGCGCCTCCAGGTTCAGGATGCCATCGTGGGAGAGGGCGGCACGGACGCGCCAGGGGTCGACGTCTGCAGGCAGGACGTAGGTGCGGCAGAACTCTCGGGACACGAAGCCGTGGCGGTCCAGGCGCTGGGGGTGCCGAGCGGACACCTCCAGGAGGTTGTCCACGGTCCTCACGGTCACCTCATCTGGAGTGAAGTGGCTCACGTCCAGAAATGCCTGGAATTTGCCCTCGCTGAGCCTAAGCTCCGAAGCCCCCGCCCTGCTGCCCTCCCCAGTTTGAGTGGCCCGAGGCCGGACATAGTAGCCGTGGTAGAGGGTGGGGGTCAGGATCTCTTCTGGCAGGAGACCTGAGGGGCAGAGAGAGAGTCACGGGAGGAGGGAGGATGCGATGGGACAGGGGTGGTTTGGGAGGGGAGGGAGAGTCAGGGGCTAGGAGGAGGCTGAGGGGCCAGGGGCTCAGAATGAAAAGGAGGAGAAGGGGTGGGGGGGGCGACACCGACAGCGCAGCGAGGCGGGGTGGACAGACGCGAAACCAGAAGCCACGCTAACCCAGGGAGCAGGGGCCAGGATCCCAGCACCGGGGCACCTGGCCGGGCCGGCCGAGGCCAATAAGAAGGAAATGAGTCCTCACCCGGGGTGGGGCGGGCAGTCTGGGGTGGGGGACAGCTCGCCCAGGAGTTCAGTTAAGCCTGGAGTAGGGTGGGGGCCAGGAGCATTGGTTGGGAGGGCAGCCCGGAATTTCGGGGGGGGGGGGGGGGTTGTGTTAAGGGGCCGGGGTGGCGCCTGTGCCGTACCTTCTCCGAAGCGCTGCTCGCCCAGGCGGCTGGGGTTGGCAAATTCGTACTCGGCGGTGGCCGGGTGGGCATGTGGCACCGAGCGGCCCGACATGGCTGCGGACGTGGCCCTGATCCGAGCTGGGGCCCCAACAGGCGCCGCGACCCCTCCAGCTGCCGGAAGAACCCGGGCTGGGTCCGAGGTGGGGGCGGGGTCGACACCACCAAAAATAGTGCCTGCCGAGCCTCTGCGGGCGGGGGCTGGGGACTGGGGTGGGGTGGGGAGAAGCCCGCCCTGGGCCGCCCACAGGCCTTCCAGCTGTCGCAGGTGCCACCGAGGCCAGCTGGGGGTTCTGGCTGGGGGAAGGGAGGCTGCGAGACCCCCTGGGGCAACTTGAACAATTTCCACCCTAGCCTTTCCCCTCTGGCATCGTGGGTACCGTGCATCGCTCTTCGTGAAGCGCCCCGGGACAGTAATATTGTAGAGTGAAAGATGAAATAAACTTTTCTGCCCTCGGTGTGTAGGTGGTGATCATGATACTGGGGCTTGAGTCTCCCAGTCCACATTAGGGTCCGGGTCCTCTCCCCTAGCCAGGGCACGGCAGGCAGAAGGCCGGCCCCGAGGCCCGGCTCAGTGCTCCACAGACCCACCAAGAGTTAATGTCCCCGGGGCCCAGCCTAGGAAGATTCCAGTCCCTGCTTGGGCCCAAGATAGTTGCTGGCAGCGATTCCGCTGGCACACGTGGGGCTGGCACACGTGGGGCGTAGCGGAGGAAGAGGAGAGGGAGGAGGGGCACACCACCGGCTGCCCGGGATTCCAGACTGGTCCCAGCCCCCAGCGCAGCGAGGAGTTGGGCAGGGCGCTGCCAGCGGGCGTGGACGGGAAAGCCAGGGAAACAGGAGCAGGACCGGCCAGTGGCCAGCTCAGGCGTGTTTGGGTGTCTCTTTTCTTAGCTCAGTGAGTCCTGGGTATGTGTCACTCGGCCAAATCCCCGATCACAAGTCTCCACGAACTGGCGGTGAGCTGGGATAATAAAACCCCTGACATCACCATTCCAGAAGCTTCACCAGATCCCGTATATAAGGGGCTGCCTGTGGCAGGGGCAGAAGGAGCTGACCAGCCAGCCGACCCACCACCCTCTCTTCAGCCACCATGGACATCGCCATCCACCACCCTTGGATCCGCCGGCCCTTCTTTCCTTTCCACTCGCCCAGCCGCCTCTTTGACCAGTTCTTTGGGGAGCACCTGCTGGAGTCTGACCTCTTCCCAACGTCCACTTCTCTGAGCCCCTTCTACCTTCGGCCGCCCTCCTTCCTGCGGGCACCCAGCTGGATCGACACTGGTCTCTCAGAGGTGAGTCTCTGCGCTCCTTCTCCTCTTCTTTGCCTCCTCCCTTCAATTCTCTGGGATCTTTCCTTGCTCCTGGGCCTCCCTCCCCCGCTTAACCTCATTGTACTGAAGAGCCCCAGGGCGTCCCTTCACCAGCCACCTCTTGCCACTGAGCTGCTTCTCAGATCCTGTTCACTGCATTTCTGCTGGCACTCCCAAGACCTTTCTCTGCTACGATGTCCCTTCTTCTGGTGGCATTGCAATAGATCTGCAGGGGGGCGGGGGGGTTGCCCCAAGGCGCCTTTCCTCACACCTTCTGAGACCCTTGAGATAATCCATTGTCTCAACTTACAGAGTCAGGAGAGAGAGCCGCCTCTGCCTGGGCCTTCCTCCCCATTCCATGGAGCCGGAGACTATCAGCCCTGTTTTCTGCTGTTCTATTCCCTCTCTGTGTGTTCCTGGGTTTCTCTGGGCAGTCAGTCAGAGGGCACTGGCCCGCACAGCTGGTCTTGAGATGCCCCTCGCTTGTCCTAAGAGAGTGAGTGGGAGCAGGGAGTCAACAGACGAGGCTGCCAGAAGCGGTCACAGATAACACCCCAAAGATACTCAGGCATGAGTAAACAGCCGCGGAGGGGGCAAGGGCTTTGGAAGGACAAACAGAACCAGGAGAACATTCCAGATTGCGTGGGTGGGGAACTTGGCAGAGACTTGAGCAAGAAGAAGGGGCCTTTGTCTTACAGAACAAATGATCAGAGCAGGCACTGGATTGAGAGTGCACAGAAGAAGCCAGGCTGGTATCAGGCGGGTCCTGGTGGCTTGCTAAGCCCCCCTGGAAGATCTGGCCCTGTGAATAATGTTTGGGTCCCACTGTGGGGGTGCCCCGAAACAAGAGAGGCATGCTTACCTAAGAAGAATATTTTGGCTGAAAAGGGGGGTATGGAGCGACCTGTACAAACACCCTACAGAATGATGAAACTGCACCAATGCCATTAACATTTCTGCCATCTTCTCTTCTCCCCCTCTGCCCCACACTGTACTAGATGCATCTGGAGAAGGACAGATTTTCAGTCAACCTGGATGTGAAACATTTCTCCCCCGAGGAACTCAAGGTCAAGGTGCTGGGAGATGTGATCGAGGTGCATGGCAAACACGAAGAGCGCCAGGTAGGTAGCTTGTTTCTGCCCTTTCATCCTTTCATTCAGAGTTCGCTGTCAGCCTCGAGGCTGACAACAACCCAGTCCCAAATCATAAGGCTATAGGTCAGGATTGCAATTTAGTAGGTAGGAGACTAAATTAGTGACAAGCCTGTCTTGATTTTATTGTTTTTTTTTTTTTTTGCCAGAGAAATGACCTTTGATTTTTTTTGCTTTGATTGCCTTAGGGAGGGGATGGAGGAAGATGAAAATGTTCTGTATCCATTAAAGTCAGTAGTTCTCAGCCTAAGTCAATTACAATCATCAGGGGAGTTTAATTTTTTCCCTAATGCTTAGGCATACTGCAGACAAATTAAATCAGAATGTTCAGGGGTGAGACCTAGGCATACGCAGTTTTTAAAGCTCTCTAGGTAATTCTAACCTTTGGTCAAGGTTGAGAACCAATGATTTCGTTAGGCTTAGGGCTTGTCAGTCACCTAATTGCTTTACATTACAATTACATTGCATGCACCTACAAAGCAATTTGGATGCTCAGAAATCTACATCTTCTGAAGCCCACCTTAAGCTGAGTGACTTGGTTGGTCTGCTTTTCAGAACCTTACTCAGCTACTAATACTCTAGAACCCAGTAAGCCCAGTGGTGTTGAGTCTGTTCTGGAGAACAGAGCAGGACTGGTCCGTTGGGCTTCCAGGGCTGTCACTCTTTATGAGCAAAGAGAATCTCATCTTTCTCCTTCTGATTGAGTGGTGGGTTGGAACTGTCAACCTGGCAGTTAGCAGTCCTACTGCTTAACCCACTGAATCGCTAAGGCTCTGAGAGCCGATTAGCCATGGGTCAATTAGAGTCTATGCTTGCACTTTGGCAGGCATAAAGACTAATAGGGTCAAAGAATCTTTGGAGTAGTCTGAAGAAGGGAATGGTTTCCTAATAGCACTCTAGGGCAGCAGGTAGAAGGATGGGGTGTGTGGTGTGTGTATGTGGGGGGGGGCATGGATTTCTGAGTGACGGTACTTCTCACCAATAAGCCATAACTCAGAACCTGTGCACCAAGCAGAAGAGTTGACTCTTTCCAGGCTGGTTTAGTTTTACTCATTCATTTCAAGTTTGGGACACAGCCTCCCTGGATGAAGTCTTATTAGGCTGAAACAGTTCTCGAGTTAGGACAATTTCTATGCCGCCTTAGGGACTGGCTTGCTAAGTTGAGATTCAAATCCTATAGGCCCAGCCAACAGAGATCTAAGTATTTAGGAAAAACCCTTAACCATATCTATGCTTTAGGTTTGGGAAAATGGAGTTGAGGGTTTGATAGACTTTATAGATTCTTACTGATCTCAGGGTCCACCCAGTCCACTGGAGGAAGAAACAATCTATTTAGCATTTTGTCATCATGCTGCCATGGCATTTGGTTCTGTCTTTGGGGATTGGGGTTGTCTGGGGGGTTGCAAGTGAAGCTATTATCTTGTTTTTAACCACCCCACCCCCCACCCCCGCCTCTCTCTCCATCTGCTTGCTTCCCGGAATTAGGATGAACATGGTTTCATTTCCCGGGAATTCCACAGGAAATACCGAGTCCCAGCTGACGTGGACCCTCTGGCCATTACTTCATCCCTGTCATCTGATGGGGTCCTTACTGTGAACGGACCAAGAAAACAGGCCTCTGGCCCTGAGCGCACCATTCCCATTACCCGTGTAGATAAGCCTGCTGTCACTGCAGCGCCCAAGAAATAGATGCCCTTTCTCTAATTACGTTTTTAAAATCAGAACGCGTCCCCACCACTGAATGAAAACCCGGAGACTAATGTCAAAGCTTATTAATGCTAAGGGCAGGCCCAAGTTATTAAGCTAATAAAATATCATTCAGCAACAGGTAACTGTCTCCTGTTTGACTAGTCAACATGTTTTCAACTAAATGTATGTGTGCACATGAGCTTTATTTGACCGTCACACTATGAACTGTGGGTGGATCTTGGAATTTTAGAGGCAGAATGACTGGCTGCACAACTTACGAACGGTCTAAATTTAGGCGCGTTGCTTAACCATTCTGATTTTCAGGTTTTCTATTTATAACATGGCACAGCACTTTGTACCAAGTCATTGTACGGAGGTAAGTTAAGGAGAAGATCAAGCCCCTGACAGAGTTCAGAGAATGCCTATTGCTCTCTCTCCTTTCTCTTGGATTTTAGCCTCCATTTCCAAGAACTGGAGCAAGTTGGAGTGTACTTTGGAAAAGAACCCATAGGGGGTTTCCATACATCCCTAAAGTTCATTATATCACTGGGGAAGAGAGGGTGCGAGGACAGAGAAAACGATGAGGACTTGGGGGGTTATCACTGGACTAGCCTCCCAGGTCTGGTCTCTAAATTAGCCAGCAACCTCCCAGAAAACATTCAGTTTGATGACCCCTGATGGCAAAGTTAAATTTTGGAATCAGGATTCATAATTGATCAATAAAGGATTCTACCATCTAGTTTAAACAAAGACACATTATCCTACCAAAAATAAACCTTTTTCACTTTTGCGGATCTCCACCAAACTTTGGTCCCAATTAAGAAAAAAATAGCCTTGCTTGAAAGTTCTCTAGCACAAGTACTTAGTGACTACTCATATTTTTCCTTTAGCAAACTCAGAGATGATTTCCCCCCCTCAAGAATTGCTACCTCAATTCTACCTTACAAACCTGACTAGACTGGAGATCACACATTGGTACAGATAAGACCTCTGGACACATGGAATTCAGTAAAGATAAATCCCTCAGGAATAGAAGTGGAAGTAGTGATATCAGGAGGGTAGGGGGATGGTCAGGGAGGGGAAAGGGGGAGAAAGGGAAACCCGTCACAAGATTGTATATATAACACCCCTCCCCTTGAACGGGATGAATAACAGAAATGTGGGTTAAGGGAGACAGTGGGAAATTTAAGATATGAAGTTATAATAATATATGATTGATCAAGGATTTAAGAAGGTGGGGGTCCTACTCCCACCACCAGGGCAGTGATGCCCTAAAAAAAAAAAAAGAAGGGCTGAGCCCCGGTGGCGTAGTGGTTGTGCGCAGGACTGCGGCCCACTGGGACGGAGGTTCAATTCCAGCAGTGGGGCTGGGCCTCCTACTCCCACCACCGGAGAGCAGTGATGCCCCCCCCCCAAAAAAAAGATGGTGGGGGTGGCAGAAGGAGAGGAAAATAGAGGAGCTTTTACAAAGGGCTCAAGTAGAAATGTTTTGGAAATGGCAAACAATGGCAAAATATAAACAAATATACTTGATACAATTGATGGGGTATTATAAGAGCTGTAAGAACTCTCAATAAAGTGACTTAAAAAAATTTGATTCCAATGATCGACACATAACCATATACCCCTCTACAGGGGGAAGAACAACAGAAAGCATGTGGGAAGGGAGACAGTGGTCAGTGTGAGAGATGAAAATAATAAAAATGGGGCTGAGCCCCGGTGGCGTAAGTGGTTGTTGAGTGCGGAACTGCGAGCCCGTGAGCTTGGCGGTTCAAATCCAGCGGTGGCTGGGTAGCGCCCACGACCACCAGAGGCAGTGATGCCCACTAAAATAAAATAAAATAAAATAAAATAAATAATAAAAATGTACAATCTGTCAGGGGGTTATGAGGGTAGGTGGGTAAAAGAACTGATACCAAGGGTTCAGTAGAAAGTAAATGTCTAGAAAAGAATGAAGGCAACATATGTACAAACATGCATCACTCAATTGATGTATGGATTGAGATAAAAGTTGTATGAGCCCCCAATAAAATGATTAAAGTTAAAAAAAAAGAATTGTTACCTAACCATGAAGGAAAGTAAGATTCATGCCCTCACAGAGTTTACAGTGTCTAAAAATTATTCTCCACAAAACAGTTTACTAAAATTGTCATGATACAAGGGTGTGAAACTGGGGCAATATAAATTACAAATCAATCGGGGTTTCAAATGCTTCCAGCTAAAAACATCTGCCTGATCTACCCAGAGGTTCTGTATTTCCTGGTTTACAATTTTTGTGGCTGCCTATTTAAGCCCTTCAGTTTTTCGTTATGTTGTTTGTTTAAGTCATTTTATAGGGGGCTCCTCGTATCATAATCCATCTATCCATCCAGTGTGTCAAGCACATTTGTACATTTGTTGCCTTCATCATTCTCAAAAACATTTTCTTTCTACTTGAGCCCTTGGTATCAGCTTCTCATTTCCCCCCTCCCCCCAACCCTCCCTCCCTCATGAACCCTCAATAATTTATAATTTTTTTTTCATATTTTACACGGACTGATGTCTCCCTTCAGCTATTTTTCTGCTGTCGATCCCCCTGGGAGGGGGTTATATGTAGATCATTGTGATCAGTTCCCCCTTTTTCCCCCACCTTACTCTCCTGGTATGGCTACTCTTAATATTAGCCCTGAGGGGTTTACCTGTCCTGGATTCCTAGCTCTTATCTGTACCTGTGTACCTGTTCTGGTCTAGCTGGATTTGTAACCTTCCCTGTCTTATAGGGATGATATGACTCGACATTGATTTGATGGCAGCGAATCTGAGTGTACCTAAGCTATCTTTTTTGTTTCTAAGATAATGGCCTTAACCCACACCCAACACTAGTACAGTCCTACTGATGTAATAAGGAAGGTCCTAGTCCCAGTTGGGATCACAACAGAGTTTAAGACTCAGAATATGTTCTGGGAGACACATTCAATACATAAAAGTAGTATATTCTACAAGCAACTAGCTTGTTTTATGGTGATTTCTGTATACTAAGGCAAAGAAATGGTATTCATTTACTTCATTTATTACTCACTGCTGATGTAAATGCAAGCATGCAGGTAATTTTGCCTGATATTGTGATACTTTGTCCATATAGATTGTACCATTTGGCATTTTTATTTGTTTGTTCTTTTGGGGGGGGCATCACTGCCCTCTGGTGGTAGTGGGAGCTACCCAGCCCCGCTCCTGGAGGGCTGCTGATGCATCTGAACTGCCAAGCCCGTGGGCCGCAGTCCCGCACTCAACCACTACGCCACGGGGCTCAGTCCCCCTTCCCTCCACTCTCCCAGTAGCACCACTCTCACCACTGGTCCTGAAGGGATCATCTATCCTGGATTCCCCATGTTTTCGGTTCCTATCTGTACCAGGGTACATCCTCTGATCTAGCCTGATTTTTAAGGTAGACTTGGGATCATGATAGTGGGGGTAGAGAGGGAGGAATAATTTAAGAACTAGAGAAAAGTTGCATATTTCATTGTTGCTACACTGTTCCCTGACTGGCTTGTCTCATTCCCACAACTCTTCTGTAAGGGGATGTCCCTTCACCTACAGATGGGCTTTGAGTTCTCACTCTGTACTCCCCCTCATTTATAATATAAATATGATATAATTTTTAGTTCTTTGATGCCTGATACCTGATCCCTTTGACACATCATGTTCACACAGGCTGGTGTACTTCTTCCAAGTGGGCTTTGTTGGTTTTCGGCTAGATGGCTGCTTGTTTACCTTTAAGCCTTTAAGACTCCAGATACTACATCTTTTGATAGCCAGACACTCTCGGCTTTCTTCATGACTTTTGCTTATGCACACATTTGTCTTCAGTGATCATGTCAGGAAGGTAAGCATCATGGAATGCCAATTTAATAGAAAAAAAGTGTGTTTTTGCATGAGAAAGTACTTGAGTGGCGGTCCAATGCCCATCTGCTGCCTTCATACTAACTCTATAAATATATGCATGTAGATCTATTTCCCCATCATCATATATAAAAATATGTACCTATATATATGCCTATTTTTAGACCACTAATAAATGCTCTTTGAGTCCCAGTTTTTTTGCTATTTCCTTTTACTTTCCTCTTGTCCCACTATCATGCTCAGCCTTCAATTGGGTTTCAGTAATTTCTCTCTGTTACATTACTCTTGATGAATCCCTATCAGACCTCTCACGTCCATCTTGTCACTGGTTTTGGATCACTTGTTACACCCTTATCCTGAGTTGTTCAACATCACCTCCTTTACCTCACCTCCCCATCTCCCCTGGCCCTCAGGAGCCATCCATCCCATTGTTTTCTTCTCCAGACTGTTCATCATCCAGCCTATCTTATCTAGATAGACTTGCAGAGATAAAAGTATGTACACAAAAAGCAAGACATCCCAAGATGAAGCAACAAAAGAAAACAAAATGACGATAACAACAACAAAAAAACCAATGTCCAGAAAAAATATGTAAATAAGTAAAATAATAATAATAACAAAAGAAAAACCTATAAATAGTTCAAGGTCTGTTTGTTGACCTCCAGGAGTGTCCCCGGTTGAGTCTGATGGGGTGCCACACCCTGGACCCAAATTATATCCTTGGCACTTTTTCAGGACCTCCATGCTCTGCTCCCCCTGCTGTTCCGCTGCACACTCTTAGTGCTTTGCCTTGGTATGTGGGATCAGACATAATACAGACTCTGTTTTTCCAGTGTTGTCCCCGTAGGGCTTTGGGTCAGCAATGGACACTATTTTTCAGAGTGGATCTGGTCATATGTTCCTCTCTGTGCATTGACTGTTCTGAGTGAGGATATTGTCCTTAAGGCTCGATGGGCCAGGATGCACTCCACTCTTTTCCTCCCCCTTCATTTGTTCTGGTGCGCTCTGATCATACATGTCCATCTTCCTGAGCGGAAACTTCAATGCTGCCCTCCAAAGTAAACTCCGCTGGGAGGAGGGGCGGCTGTCCATGTAGTTGGGATTGGGCCTGGACCCTCAGACCCCTCCACTGGCTCCCCGCTCCATGCCGTCACGCTGCATTCACATCCCGGAACACCAGGTTTAAGTTTGGTCCCTCTTTCCCTGTGGAGATATCAACAGTACGCTCCCCTTGGATGGGTTAGTGTCCCCTTCCCCCACTACACATCGCTATCTCCACCCCTCACCTTAGTTGGCTACCATATGTAGCCCCAGATTTGGTCTGGCCCCTGTCATACTACCTGGGCCTCACCTTAGGCATTTTTTTTTGTGGGCCTCACTACCCTCTGGTGGTCGTGGGAGCTACCCAGTGCTGCTCCTGAGAGCCGCCGCTGGATTTGAACCGCCAAGCCCGCAGGCCGCAGTCCCACACTCAACCTCCTACACCACCCAGGCTCAGCCACCCAGGCATTTTTGTATACAGTAACTTTTTCCCTATGCTCCTTTTGCATTTTTTTAAACTTACCTCAATGGACTCATGTTGTACATGTCCTTTTGTGTTTGACTTACTTCACCTATCATAATTTCCTCTAGTTCTTCTCATGCGACGATGTGCTTCATGTGTTCATCACTGTTTTTCAGCGATGCGTAGTACTCCATTGTATGTATGTACCACGGTTTTTTAATCCATTTGCCAGTTGATGGAAATTTGGGCTGTTTCCAACTCCTTGCAATTGTGAACTGTGCTGCAATGAACATTGGAGCACAGATGTCTGGCCGTGGTTTGTTTCTTGCCTCTTCTGGGTATCTGCCCAGTAGGGGGATTGCTGGGTCATATGGTAGCTCGATCTCCATCTGTTTTAGATATCACCAAAATTGATTTTCATAGTGGCTGTACATACCTATAGGTCTACCAGCTGTGGATAAGAGTTCCTGTCTCCCCACAGCCCCTCCAACACGTGTTCCTTTCTGCTTTTCAAATTGGGCTATCTTTGAGGGTATTAGGTGATAGCTCATTGCTGTTTTAATATGCATTTCTTTTTGGCTAATGATCAGGAACATTTTCTCATATATTCTTTGTCATTCGGATTTCTTCCTCTGTGAAACTTCTGTTCATGTCATTTGCCCACCTCCTCGGTGGGCAGTTAGTTTTTTTCTTTATGGAAGCTAGCAGAATATTGTAGAATATTGGAGATTTTATTAATAAGGCCTTTGTCTGATGTGTCATTGCTAAAGATGTTTTCCTAGTCCATAGGCTCTCTTATTATTCTCCCGGTAAATTCTTTTGATGTACACAGGTGTTTTATCTTCAACATATCCCATTTGTCAATTTCTGCCTCCTCTGTGTTTGGGTCCTTCCTTATTTCTTTCTTTCTTTTTTTGGGGGGGAGGACATCACTGCCTCTGGTGGTCGTGGGCGCTACCCAGTGCTGCTTTTGAGAGTCGCCGCTAGATTTGAACTGCCAAGCCCGTGGGCCGCAGTCCCGCACTCAACCACTTATGCCACTGGGGCTCAGCCCCTAGTCCTTCCCTATTTCTGATAACCTATGTATTCCCCCCCAAAGTTCTCAGGTTGGTCCCAGTTCCCTTATTGATGGACCAATATTTTGGGGATTTACCTTGAGGTCTTTGATCCACCTTGAATTTATTCTTGTACATAGAGTGAGATAAGGGTCTTGCTTCATTTTTCTCCAGGTAGATACCCATTTTTTCTGCACGACTTGTTGAAGAGGTCATCTGCTTCTCATTTGATATTTTTGGGTCCTTTATAAAAAATCAGTTGTCTATATGCTGATGATTTTATTTCTGGGTTTCCTGTTCTTTTCCATTTGGTCTGAGCATCTATCATACCAGTACTATGCGGTTTTCTTTGGGGGGGGGGGCGGCGCATCACTGCTCTCCGGTGGTGGGAGTAGGAAGCCCAGCCCCACTGCTGGAATTGAACCTCCATCCCAGTGGGCCGCAGTCCCGCGCACAACCACTACGCCACCGGGGCTCAGCCCTATGCGGTTTTGACCACGCTGGCTGTATAATATGTGTTAAAGTCAAGTAAAGCAAGCCCTAACACTGTCTGCTTCTTCTTGAGGAGTTTTCTGCTAATTCTGGACTTCTTCCCTCTCCATATGAAATTGATAATCATTTTTTCCCCATTTCCTTGAAGAAAGATGAGGGTAATTGTATCAGAATTGCATCAAACTTATATAGTGTCTTGGATAGAACTGACATTGTCACGATATTGTGTCTTCCGATCCACGAGCATGGGATATCCTTCCATTTGTTGAGGTCACTCTTGGTTTCTTGTAATAGTGTTCTGTAATTTTCCTCATATAGATCTTTTGTTCTTTTAGTCAGGTATGTCCCTAGATATTTTGATTTGTGCTTGGTTATTGTGAGAGTACCACCTTTTTTTTATTTCCTCTTCTGTGGTCTTACCCAATGATGTGTATAGCAGTCTGATAGACTTCTGCTTGTTGATCTTATATCCTGCCATTCTGTCATACTCCTCTACTGCTTCTAGTACTCCCCTTGTGGAGTTTTTGGGCTTTTCCATATATAAAATCATGTTATCTGCAAATAATGATAGCTTCACCTCTTCCTTCCCCAGGTAGATACCTTTGATGTCTTTTTTTTTTTTTTGCATTATGCTCTTAGTTAAAACTTCCAGTATATTAAATAACAGTGGGGACAAGGGGCATTCTGTCTGGTCCCCTTTTTCAGTGGGATTGTGTTTGTCTTTTCTCCATCAACTACCACATTGGCTTATGGTTTTTCATATATAGCTTGATTGTCTTGAGGAATTTTCCTTCCATCCCTATCTTCTCAAGTGTCTTTAAACATGAATTGGTATTGGATGCTGTCAAGTGCTCTTTTTTTTTTTTTTTAGGGCATTATTGCCGCTGGTGGTCATGGGCGCTACCCAGTGCTCCTCCTGAGAGCTGCCATGTCAAGTGCTTTTTGCACATCTATTGATATTATCATGTGGTTCTTGTAGCTTTTTTTTTTTTGTCAATGTGGCGATTGATACTAATGGTCTTTCATATGTTGATGAATCCTGGATATGAACCCACTTGGTCATGAAGAATTATTTGGTTTTGGTTTTGGTTTTTTTTTTTTTTTGGTGGGGGGGGGGGCATCACTGCCCTCAGGTGGTGGGAGTAGGAGGCCCAGCCTTTGCTCCGTGGAGCTGGAATCGAACCTCCATCCCAGTGGGCCGCAGTTCCGCGCACAACCACTACGCCACTGGGGCTCAGCCCCCAAATTATTTGTTTTATATACTTTTGTATTCTATTAGCCAGTATTTTATTAAGGATATTTGCATCGATGTACATTAGGGATATTGGTCTGCATTTCTCGTTTCTTGTGGGATCCTTGCCCAGTTTTGGTATCAGTGTTATACTAGCTGCGTAAAAGGAGTTCAGGAGTTTGCCATCTTTTCCATGTTTTGGAAGAGTTTGTGTAGAATTGGTGTCAGCTCTTCCCTGAAAGCTTGGTAGAATTCTCCTATGAAGCCATCTGGGGAGTTCTTTTTGTTGTTGGCAATCCCTTAATAACCGTGTCTATTTCTTCTATTGTTATGGGTCTGTTGAGATTCTTAGTGTTCCTCAGAGATAGTCTAGGGAGGGACTGTTTTTCCAAGAATTGGTCCATGTCTTCCAAGTTGTTGAATTCATTGGAATACAGTCCTTCTTAGTATTGTGTAATTAACCTTTTGATTTCATTAGGGTCAGCTGTAATGCCCTCTCTTTTATCCTGCATTCTTGCTATTGAAGTTTGTTCCCTCCTTTCTTTTGTTAAGTTTGCCAGCGGTTTGTCAATTCTCTTTACCCTTTCAAAGAACCAACTTCTAGCAGCATTAATTTTTCCATTGTTTTCATAGTTTCTCTCTCTTGAATCTCAGCCCTGGTTTTATTATTTCTTTTCTTTTGCTATTAGTAGGATAGTCCTGCTGACGCTGCTCTCGCTGCTGTTGTAAATGTTGTGTCAGCATATCAGTTATGATTCTCTCTTCCTTTTTCGGGTGTGTATGTGTTGCTATGAAACTTCCTCTGATAACTGCCTTTGCTGTTTCCATAGTTTTGATATTTTGTGTTTTCATTTTCATTGGCTTCTTGAAGTTTCCTAATTTCATCTCTGATATGAGTCAGTACACACTCTTTTATGCAATAGAGTTATTTATCCTCCAATTATTTGATCTTGTTTTCTGCATTTTCTTTTTGTTGATTTCCAGCCTTACGACACAGTGTTCAGAGAAGTCAGAGATCTGTATGATATCGATGTGCTTAAATTTATGTAGATTCATCTTATGCCCCAACATGTTGTCTATCTTCAAATATGTGTACCATGTGGGCTTGAAAAAAAATATGATTTCTTTTTGCATTTGGATGAAAAACTCTGTAGCTATCAAGTCAAATTGTCTAGTTGTAGTGTTTAAATCTCTAGCCTCCTCGTTGAGTTTCTTTCCCTGTGATCTGTCTTTCTCAGAGAGTGGTGTATTGAAGACACCCACTGTAATTATTGAAGCTGTGACTTCTTTTTTCAACTTTGGGAGCGGTTGGTTGACATATTCAGCGAGTCCCTCATTCAGGGGAATATATGTTTAAAATGCTCATTGGTTCATTTTCTACCATTTCCTTGAGCATTATATAATGTCCCTCTTGGGCTGAGCCCCGGTGGCGTAGTGGTTGTGCGCGGGACTGCGGCCCACTGGGACAGAGGTTCAATTCCAGCAGTGGGGCTGGGCCTCCTACTCCCACCGCTGGAGAGCAGTGATGCCCCCCCCCCCAAAAAAAATAATGTCCCTCTTTATTTCTTTTTTTGGTTTGCACTTTGAGGTCAATTTTATATGAGATTAGGATTGTTACCCCTGCTTTTATTGAATTGTTTGCTTGGTATGCCTTTCTCCAGCCTTTGATTCTCAGCCTATTTTCGTCTGTCTTCTTGAGAGGTGTCTCCTGTAGGCAGCAGGTTGATGGGTTGTGTTTTCTAATCCAGTTTGCTAGCCTCAGTCTTTTAATGCCTGAGTCCAGTCCATTGATATTTAGAGTTATTATCTCCATCTGTGGATTCTGTGATGTCATTTTTTTCCCCACTCATTTTTTTCCTACTCTGTGATGTCATCTTACACCTTTTGTGTTGGGTGTTTCCCTACCTCCCTTTCTTTTCAGTGTGTTGTGCATGTGTGTGTGAGGATTGATCATTTTTTACTTCTTTCCACCTTTAAGCCACTCCTATCTTCAGGACTGTTTTCTCTTTGTTGCCTTCAGGGCAAGGTTGTTCTATGTAACCTTCTCTTACTTATGCTTGATGAGTGCTGTTCTTCTGCCTATACTGGGTCAGCAAGGATCTTTTCTAACGTATTCTTTGAGTTTTTCCTTATCTGGGAAAACTCTTCCTTCTTCATCTATTTTGATAGATGAATTGGTGGGTAAAGTATTCTTGGGTTTGCATTATTTTCCTTCAATTTTTGGAGTATGTTACTCCACTCTCTTCTCTTCTTCATAGTGTCCACTTAGAGGTCTGAGCATATTCTTATTTGGGAACTTTATATTTGATTGCTTGTTTTTCTCTAGCTGTTCTCACGATTTTCTCCTTTTCCTCATAGTTGGATAGTTTAACTATTAGGTGCTGTGGTGACTTCTTCTTGGGATTCTGTCTAGCTGGTGCTCTTTCAGTTTCCTGAATGGTTGCCTGATTTTCTTTTTTGTTGTTGTTTTTTTTTGGGGGGGGGGCATCACTGCCCTCAGGTGGTGGGAGTAGGAGGCCCAGCCTTTGCTCCGCGGAGCTGGCATCGAACCTCCGTCCCAGTGGGCCGCAGTCCCGCGCACAACCACTACGCCGCCGGGCCTCAGCCCGGTTGCCTGATTTTCATTGATAAAGCTGGGGAAGTTTTACTCCAGGAACTCTCTGACCCTTGTTGCAGATAACTACGTTGCTGTGTCTTCTGCCAGTGTATACTATTCTGATGTTGTTCCTCATCATAGCATCAGACATAACTCTTACATTTTCTTCAGTTTCTCTGATGATCTTATTAGACTTTTGTTCACGCCTCTTAAAGTCCACTTGGCCACCCTCTAGGTCAATGGTGCCGTTTTCTGCTTCCTCCAGACAATTCGTGAAGTTCGTGAATCTGCAGTTGGTTTTTGTTATCTCGTCCCTTAGCTCTTGTATTTCCCTTTGTTGTATGGACCTTATCTTCTCTATCACATCATCCTTTTCCTGTATTGTGTCCCTCATATCCTGTATGACTCCTAGGAGCATTCTGAAAATTTCGTTCCATGACATATCAGTGTCTGTTTCTTCTATGCACATCATTAGGTTCAGGACATCTCTGCCATTACCTTTTGTTTCTCCTGCTTTTTCGTTGGGGTCGTTGGGGCTAATTGCTCTTTGTGTAGCGGAACCAGGTGCCATTATCCAGTTTTAGAGGAACCAGGTGCCGTTATCCAGTTAGTCGAAGAGCACTGGCTTGCTCTGGGAGACTCAGAGGGATACATCTTCAAACTTCCTGTGACTAATTTCACTATAGAATTGACCTACCTCTTTAGCCTCCTGTGGCTTCACTCTTTCCCTAGTCAAACAATATCCTGTTATTTGGAGGGCAAGTTGGATGGTCCTCTCAGGGGACACTGGTTGGATTGGGTGGATCCACAAGAATGATGCTCTACTGTGTGATTTCACTAGAAGCTGTGGGCACTGCAGGGGGTGCGCGGGGTACTTGTTGCCAAGGGAGTGCCACAGAAGGTCGGTGGGTTGCCTGCTTTTGTGTAGAGCAAGGGGAATGATGGGCAGAATTGCCCTTATCAGGTAGACCGTTTCAGAGGTTGGGCAGTGGTTACCGCAGCAGATGGAACTTTGGCTAGTGCTGACTGAACTGCCTTAGGCTGTGTGAGGCATGGAGGCTGGCGGGAGGATGTTCCCTCAGTCACGTGGGACTGTGGAGGACAGATAAGAGCTCCCCCAGGCACACAGGCAGTAATTCCTTGGGAAGAAGTTGGGTAGAATATTCCCTGTTGGAGGGTGGGTGAACTTCTCCAGTGTTGGGCTAGCTGCACTAGGTGGAGTCCTTCCAGCTGGGTATAGCAGACATAATTGCACTAGGCTAAGGGTTGTGGTCTGGAGGTCCACAGTGGTATGTGAGAGTAAATGGAAGAGACCAAGAGGAAAAACACCAAAGAATTAAGCCTGTTGAAACTGTGGGGGGGGGGGGGGGGGGTTAGAGAGAAGACAGGGAACCGAAAAAAAAAAAACTATAGCTGAGCCCGGTTCCTGACCGTGGGGCTGCAGGGGTTTAATCCCTTCCCTCAACTGGTGGAAAGCTGTGGTTCTGTGAGGGAAAAGCCCCTGTGCCAGCTCCAATTGATCCCAGCTCCAGCGAAGACAGTGTGGTGGGGCTAGGGTCAAACTCTAGCTGGCCTTCACTTTGGTAAGTCCAAAGTCCCCAGCCCCTCAAAACCTTGTGGATATGTGCCTACCTATCTTTCTGATTCTCCTCCTATGATCTGGCAGTGCTGAATTTCCCTCTAAGTCACTCTCCTGGGCTGATTTCTGCATAGTCCCTTTGGTATGTCTTCCTCAGTTGCCCTCTTCCATAATTTTCCCTCCTTCAATTTTTGTCACCAGTTCCTCATATTGATATAGGTAATCACTGCATTTTTCCTAAGCCATGTCAGTGACCAAAAAACACCAAGAGGAAGGAAAACAGCAGCACCAGCAGACAAAAACATGTGATTTGAGAGATCCTTCTAAAAGGGCAAAAATGACAGTTCTAGCCAGCAAAAACTCCCCAAACCAAGCTTACTCCCATTGAGTCCATGCTGTCTCATAATGACCCCATAAGACAAGGTAAAACCTGTGCCTGTAAGCCTCCGAGATGGCAACTTTCTCTTATTTTTTTTTGCTTTATCATTTTATATTGAAAAACTGTGATCATCAGAAGAGATCTAACCTGGAAGCATCATGAAATAAAGGCAGAAAAACCAGCGAGGGGTCTTGGCAAGAGTAAAACAAGTGTTTAAGAAAAGCTGAACAGGGCATAGGCACCCTTAGGCACCACACCAGAACGAGGCTCCCTGCCACGGAGTCGAGTCCAGCTCAGACAGGGCTTCCCTGCGTGCAACAGCAGATACATTATTGGGCTGCTAACTTGGTTTTCAGTATCTGAAAATGCGCTCCATGAGGTTGTCAGGGGTTAATGCCTCTGAAATGGCCAGCTGATTTCTTCTTCATAGTCTTTGAATAGTCTGGGAGCTCTGCGGACGCCTGTTAATTTGGAGTGAGCCTGCTAGAATTTGAAACACTAGTGACGGAGCTTCCAGTAGAGCACAGAAACACCCACGCCACCTCAGTTGTACAAACTGGCATGGAATCTGGAAGATGGTTCCTTGGTCAATGGACTAGAAGAGGTGCACATCTCTACCCATGCCAAAGAAAGGTACCCCAAGAGAACGCTCAAATTACAGAACGATATCAGGAATATGGAAGCCCTGGTGCAATAGCGGTTACCTATTGGACTGTAATCCACATGATCAGTACTTCAAAACAACCAGGCATTTCTTGGGAGAAAGATGGGACCTTCTACTCTCCTTAACAATGATAGATTTGGAAACTCACAAGGACAGTTTCACCCTGTCCCTTAGAGTCACCATGAACTAGTATCAACTCAATGCCCATGACTATTACTTTGCTTTTCAAAACCATTTTTTTTGGGGAGCTTTGACAGATATATCATTCCATAGTTGAATCACATCAAGCCATATTGTACAATTGCTACCAAAATTAGTTTTAAAACATTCTCTTTCTTCTCTCTCTTTCTCCTTGATATCAACAACCTTTACCCACCCTCACGGTACCCCCCAGGAACCCCTATTCTTGCTGTCTGTATGGAGTCATCCATCTTGGGTGTCATATACTGAAAAACATGTAAAGAAAAATTCAAGAGGACTACCCTCAATGACAAAATACATAGGAAATAAACTGCAACATGAAAAAAATAAACAAAAAACACAATGTTGAAAATCAGATTGATTTCAACATACATCAGAGGGGGTAACTGACATGGTTTAGCCATTTATGTCAGATTTATGATCTCTTATAGTCATCTCTTCAATGCATTCTGTTTAGTAACCAGTTTATTCCCATTCATGCACTATGGATAGAAGAAAGTCATCGAGGGCTTATTTCCTGTGTTGGTCTCACATTTCCACTGTCATCCATAGCCTTCTGCAAACTGGAATCTCACAATTTAAGCTCTGCTACTATTTGCTCCTCTGACTTTGGATTATATAATTCACAATCCTTTGGTCACTAGTGGTGGTGTGCTTCTTCCATGTGGACTTAGTTGACATTTCACTTACCATGTTTTCCCCAAAATAACAAAGGGTCTTATATTTATTTTTCCTCAAGAAAACACCATAGGGCTTATTTTCAGGGGATGTGTTTTTTTTTTAAGTATGATATAACAATCTATATGTATTCAAATATAGTTAAGTTGTCTTCTGGAACTTCATCATAGCTCTCCAAATCCCAAATTTCATACAATTCTATTTCCTGTAGACCTATTGGCCCAAATCTCTGTTGAGCAATAGAGCTCCCATTAAAGAAACAGCTCATATCCATGTAACCTGCCCAGTGTGCATTGGTAACAACACTATCAGTGATTTTATCTCATGGATTCTTCACCCAAATCATGATCTCTTGCAGGCTAGACTTCACAAAGTTCCACACTTATTTTTGTTGTGTTAGTCCGGGTAGACTAAAGGAACAAATTTATAGACATGCATATGGATATAAGGAAAATGTTTATATATAAAAGAAATAGGGGCTGAGCCCCGGTGGCGTAGTGGTTGTGCGCGGGACTGCGGCCCACTGGGATGGAGGTTCAATTCCAGCTCCACAGGGCAAAGGATGGGCCTCCTACTCCCACCACCAGGGCAGTGATGCCCTAAAAAAAATAAAATAAATAAAATAAAATAAAAGAAATAGGACATTAAGAAAGCATTCCAATCCAGTCCAGTACAAAGTCCGATATTAACCCATATGCCCAATATCAGTCTATAAAGTCTCCTTCTGACTCACGAAGTCACAGGTCAGTGGGTGCAGAATCCCAGTGCCGGCAGGGATCTTTCCATGGTTCCATGCTTCCAGGGCTCAGGCTTCATCAACAGCATCCGGTGGTAGCAGAAGCAACTCATCGCTGGCAGGGGTCCCCACGTGTCCTCTCCAGCTTCAGAGGTCTGGCTCCATCAGGACAAAGCCATGTGGCTTCTCCGGCTCCTCAGATGCTGCCATCTTGTCTTGTCCATAATTTATTATCTCTGAACTAACTCCCAACAACTGGGGAGATAGCTTCTCATCTTTTTTTTTTTTTAATTTTTTTGATAGTTTCTCATCTTCACGAGGGAAATATCGCGAGATTTCAGGAGACAGCCATGCCCACACAGAGGCCTCATTGGCTACTCAATGGCTATCTCCAGATTCACAGATTCACTCCACCCCTACAACTCAATCATGAAATTAACATAAGCACATAACCGCCACACTTGTCATTCTCTTTCCAATGGAATCATTAATTTCCATGCACAAACGGTCTTTGGGTGGCTTGTTTATTGTGATATCAAGAGTCTGCAGTTAGGTCATGATAGAGCAGATGAGATGAGCTGCCTGCCGTCTTTATCACCACTCCAAATGCATGGGTTGTGCATATATGCTGCGTACCATGCCCATCACTAGGTCTTATTTTGGGGGAAGGGTTTAACATTGCCCAAATGCTTAAAAATTTTGCTAGGGCTTTTTTATGGCTAGGGCTTATTTTCAGGGAAATGCAGTAGATGGCTGCTTGTTTGAAAACAAGCCTTTAAGACCGCAGATGGTATCACATCTGATAGCCAGGCACTATCTTCTTTCCATAGCACGCATATCTTTTTGTTTGTTTGCTTGTTTTTTGTGTGGGGGAGGCATCACTGCCCTCTGATGGGAGTGGGAGGCCCAGTCTTGCTCCTGGAGAGCTGCTGCTGGATTTGAAACAGTAAGCCATAGGGTCGCAATCCTGCACTCAACTACTACGCCACTCGGGTTCAGCCCAGTACCCATATCTTTATGAGGAAATGTTCTTGTTCACTAGCCATCTAGTGAAAACAACCACGAGATACCAATTAACACCCATAATCATAATCATAGCCACAACCTGTTTTTTAAAAACCCAGAACAACAAATAGTGGGGACAGTGTGGAAAGAGTCAAACTCTTAAACACTGTTGGCAGGCCCGTAAATATGTCTAATCTGTGTGAAAAGTGATATGATGATTCCTAAAACAGATGGCAATAGAAAGACCATGTGATCCAGCAATACCATTATTGGGCTTATACTTCCCCCAAATAAGAAACAGATCATGAACAGATGTACGCACTCCCTTGTTCATTGCCACACAGTTCACAATAGTTAAGCAGTTGAAAACAACCTTAATTCTCCTCAGTAGAAGATTGGATTAAAAAAAAACAAAAAACGCCTGGGATAGACACACAATTGAGTACTATGCACCCCTAAAAATAGTGGCGTGAACTATGAGGGAGTTTCGCAAGCACACAGTTTTATTAACTTGGTCTTAAATCACCTGTGACTTTTGGATAATATTCATGCTTAAAAGGTGGCACCACTCCTACTCCCACCACCGGAGAGCAGTGATGCGCCCTCCCCCCCCCCCCAAAAAAAAAGTGGCACCCATGGGATAAATTTGTAAATTATCAAGGGTTCAGGAGGGAGGGGAAAGAGGGGGGAAATGAGCTGATACCAAGGTTTCAAGTAAAAGGAAACTGTTTCGAAAATGCTGATGGGGGTTGAGACCCAGTGGCATAAGTGGTTGAGTGCGGGACTGCGGCCTAAGGGCTTGGCGGTTCAAATCCAGCGGCGGCTCTCAGGAGCAGTGCTGGGTAGCTCCCACGACCACCAGAGGGAAGTGATGCCCCCAAAACAAAACAAAACAAAAATGCTGATGGAAACATACGTATAAATGTGCTTGATATGATAAGAGCTGCTTGTCCAGTTAGAAAGTCCTTTACTGTTACCCATTTCAAGATCACGCTACTTGCACCCAGAATGTGACTTCTGTAGCTCATTCATCTTGAGGTTTGGGTGTTTTATGTATTATCTTTGCTTTACAGTGATTGTTGGCTGTTTGGCCCAGTGGAGATTAAAAAGTATTTTTTAAAGTGTCCCCTGGGTGGGGGTTTACATTCCAGATCAAGTTTGTTTTCAACAATGTTAGCTCCTGACCAACCTCCCCCCACTTTGTCCTACCCACCCTTTGATTTCTCTCCTTCTTGTGGCATCCTGCCTCATCCTTGACCCAAGTTAACCCCTGCTTATTCTCTAGCCCTGTTTCTCTCAATGTGGGCGATGCTGCCCCCTGGCGGCACTGGCATGATCCAAAGGGGCTGGTGGTGGAGTGGATTGTGCTCTGGGCTTTGACCCTCAAGGTCAGTCATTTGAAACCACCAGTTGCTCCTCGGGAGAACATGAGGCTTCCTACTCCCAGAAAGGGGCAGTTCTAACTAGCTTAAAAAAAATTTTTTTTAAATGTTTGTATTTGGTAACACTTACTGAAAATTCCTGGATTGTAAAACACTTATGCGCTCAACTACGAGGCAAAAGGTTGGCAGTGAGAACCCACCCCGAGCCCCTCCAGAAGACAGGCCCTGCCGGCAGCAAGCTGCTGCAGAAAGGTCAGAGTCTGGCAAGTCTGTGGAGCAAACCCCGTGTTCTATCTGCAATGACATCCGACTCTGTAGCGCTTAATAAGAACAAAAATACCTCTCAAACACTTACTGTGTAGGGGCTATTATGCTAAGTGCTTTTATTTTTTTTTTCATTAGAATTTTAAAAGGAAAATGCTGGGAAATACATGTATAACTGCTAGCTCAGCTAGAGGAAAAAAAAATCCATAGAAACTCCTATGTGTATGAGTTCATATAAAGGGTAATTGTACATTAAGAAGGCATCTCAACTCAGTCCAGACCAAGTCCCTAAGTCCGATTTTAGCCCATATGTCCCATACCAATCTATAAAGTCCTCTTCAGGGCTGAGCCCTGGTGCTGAAGTGATTGTGTGCAGGACTGTGGCCCACTGGGCTGACAGTTCAAATCCAGCAGCAGCTCCCCAGGAGCAAGGCTGGGCTTCCTACTCCCACCAGGGCAGTGACGCCACAAGAAATAAAAATTAAAAGTCCCCTTCAGACTCAGGAAACACATGCAATGGTGCCAAATGCAGAAGGATCACAGGCCAGTGGGTAGAGAGTCTTTGGATCCAGTGGTGTTGTCAGCATCTCAGCGCTGGCAGGGATCTCTATGTGACTTCTCTGGCTTCAGGGGTCTGGTTGCATCAGGACAGGTCCATGTGGTTTCTCTAGCTCAGGGCACTAGTGTCGTTCCATGTGTCTTGTCAAGGGCAATGTCTCCCAGGGAGTGAGCAGAGAGAGAAATATCTCCCTATTTCCCAGAATTCTCAGGAGAATGTCCTGCCCACACAGAGACCTGATTGGCTATGACCCGGTTGACAGACTGGACTCCACCTCTTCCCTCTTAATCCTCTCAAGTCCCAAAGTGACACCAGATTATGTAACTGCCATAATAACATATAGATGTCAATTCAATTTTAGTATGCGTGCTGCCGAAGCGAGCACTAGATGTCATTTCAGTAACTCTAAAAAAGGCCAAATGGATGTATTTGCCCAATGTCTCTAAATAATTTAATTTTTGAAGTGCAACATATTTTCATGCTTAGAAAAATTCTATTCTACTATGTATGTGGAACCCTGGTGGTGTAGTGGTTTCGTGTCGGGCTGCTCGCTGAAAGGTGTGCAGTTTGAAACGAGGAACCACTCCACAGGAGAAAGACTCCTGTAAAGAGGCACAATCTCAGAAACCCACAACGGCAGTTCTACCTTGTCCGATAGGGTCACCCCGAGTTGGAATTGACTTGATTGCAATGAGTTTGGGGTTTGTTTGTTTTGGATTTTATATTCGCCGTTCTACATTTCACAACTTCGTTATATATCTGTGAATTCCTTGGTGTGATCTTTGTTCTGAAGGTTTACCGTGTCTGCTCATTCAGTAATATATAAATGCCTACTGCGTGCCAGCTAAGTGCCTGGAAGGCACACAGAGTGCATGCTAGGCTACTAACCAAAAGGTTGGTGGTGTGTTCCATCTAATATTGCCGAGGGAGAAAGGCCTGGTGATCTGTTTCTGTCAATATTGAAACTAGGAAGACCCTAGGGAGTGAATTGAGCAGCATCTGGGGTGTTAAAATTTTACAAGAAGCCACTGAGGGTTCGACAATCGACCCCTAGATGTCAGAAACCAAAGAGAAGGAGGGAAACCAAAATCTCAGAGAAGGAGCCAGCCTACAGGGACACCAGCCTTCGTGAATCACAACCTCGTCTACCACGAGAGCACAAGGAGTAATCATGCCCACCGTCACCACCGACTGCTCTGCTTGGGGCCACATAGATACCTGGACCCTCACAGAACAAGAGAAAAAGGTGGAAGAGAACTCGAAATCTTTAAGTCTAGACTTACTGCACGAGCTGTGATTAAAGGACTCCCTGAACCTATCACACTAAAACTCTCCCCAAACCTTGCACTGAAACAATCCAATGACGTCATCTTTTAGCAAAATAATACACTGGCACACAAAATAAAGGGTGCTACCTGTGAATATGGAGCTCGATTTTAAAAATATCTATATGCCAAGTACCCACCCGTAAAGAATAGATAAAGAAACGTTGGTGCACACACATAATGGGTTATTCAGAAAAGCCACCGCCCTTGAGCCAATGCTGACGCAGAGCGGATCCTGTGATTTTCCAAGATTGTAATGATTTACCAGAGTAGAAAACCCAGTCTTGCTCCCACAGGGCTACTGGAGATTTAAAACTGCCAAATGTGAGGATCGCAGCCCAATTCATAACCACTACACCAGCAGGGCTCCATAATGGTACTCCTCATCACTGAAAAGCAGTCATGAGACCATGTGTTGGTTCGGGTAGACTAGAGGAACAAATTCATAGACACGCCTATGGATATAAGGGAAAGGTTTATATACAAGAGGAATGGAACATTGAGAAAGCATCCCAACCCAGTCCAGTCCAAGGTCATAAGTCCAATATTAGCCCATATGTCCGATACCAGTCTATAAAGTCTCCTTCCAACTCATGAAGCATGTGATGACACCAGGACCACCACAGGTCAGTGGGTTCAGAGTGTTGAGTGTCTGGTGGCAGTAAAAGCATCTCAGCGCTTCCAGGGGTCTCCCTGTGGCCTCCTGAGCAGCTCAGCACCAGCAGGAGTTTCCGCGTGGTTTCTCCAGCCCCAGAGGTTTGGCTCCATCAGGGCAAACCCATGTGGCCTCTTCTCTGGCTCCTCCATTCTCCGGGAATCAGGATTGATCAGCATGCTGTCATCTCATCTTGTCAGAAGTTCGTCATCTAGGAGACTAAATTAAGTCTCTCTTCTTCAAGTGGGAAATATTGTGAGATTTCCCAGAAACCTCAGGAGAAAGCCAGGCCCACACAGAGGTCTCATTGGCTACTCATTGGCTATCTCCAGATTGACAAGCTAGACTCCACCCCTAGACTCCCAATCATGAAAGTGACACAAGTACATGACTCTCACAGATCATAAAGCACCTCAGGGCCTGGATGGACCTGGAGAACATTACGCTGAGTGAAATTAATCACTTACGAGAGGCTAAATGTTATATGACACCATTGCTATAAAGGAAAAAATAATATTAAAGTTTTCATATCAAAGAAAACTGACTTTGGTTACCAAAAGGGCAGAGGCCGAGGGAAGGAAGGTGAAGCCTTAGAGTAGATGCAGTGTTTTCCAAATTGGGCAATACTGCCCCTTGGGGGACGCAGGACTCATACCAAACAAACTATGACTCACTGCCCCTCTAGCAATTCTGACTCATTGAGACCCCTCCACAGATTACAGAGCAGAACTGCCTCTGTGGGTTCCCAAGAAGGTAAATCATGACTGGAGCAGAAAGTCTTATCTTTCTCTCCAAAAGGAGCTCGTTGTTTTGAGCTGCTGGCCCGATGGAGTAACCCACTAAGCCACCAGCTCATCCCAGCGCCATGCCCACCTTCCTCCAAGAGAAGTATTTCACTTTGGAAAACATTCGGCTAAAAGGCAAACGGGCGTTCACTTGGGTGAAAGGGAAAATAGCTTTG
This sequence comes from Nesogale talazaci, assembly GCA_004026705.1. Classification (NCBI taxonomy): domain Eukaryota; kingdom Metazoa; phylum Chordata; class Mammalia; order Afrosoricida; family Tenrecidae; genus Nesogale; species Nesogale talazaci. Next base: position 30,615 of record PVJH01023879.1, read on the forward strand.
AAAGGTGGATACGACATGCTGGAGGGGCTGGGGGTTGGTAAGTTGCGTAAACTGTTGGATGCAAAATTAATCTGAATGCAATCCCCCATCTAACTCACTATTTTTTTGTTTCAAAAACATCTCTATTAGACTAAAAACCCAACAATTACTGGAACGCAAAGACAAGACATTAAAGGTGGCAGGCTAACTAGAGCCCTGGAAACAGAGCAGCTGAATGCGATTGGAGAGAATGTGAACGTGCTGTGCAGAACGGAACTAACTTACAATGCGTATAGCAATTGTCAGAAGGGGATTTAACTTGCTATGAAAGCTTTCACTGAAAATGCAATTAAACCTATTTCTTTTGTTTGTTTGTTTGTTTTGTTTTTTTGTTTTTTGGGCATCACTGCTCTCTGGTGGTGGGAGTAGGAGGCCCAGCCCCACTGCTGGAATTGAACCTCTGTCCCAGTGGGCCGCAGTCCCGCGCACAAACAGTATGCCACCGGGGGGCTCAGCCCTTAAATCTATTTCTTTTTCTTTTTTTGGGTGGGGGGGCATCACTGCTCTCCGGTGGTGGGAGTAGGAGGCCCAGCCCCACTGCTGGAATTGAACCTCCGTCCCAGTGGGCCGCAGTCCCGCGCACAACCACTACGCCACTGGGGCTCAGCCCCTGGCTGTAATCTTTATGGAAACTGATCACTTGGCCTTTCTTCCCCAGTTCCACGGCATGGGTTGGATTTTGAACCACTTGTGCCACAAAGGAACCTCACTAATCAGACCAAGGGAACAAAGTAGAGACCCCAGAAAGAGGCTTTTGAATTCACAGATACTTCACTTAGAAGAAAAATGGCATAAAAGAGCCATTCATGAGTCTTTTGATTGGAATGCTGGAGCAACTGGATAATCTCATTGAAGAAAACTGGTTCTATCTTACATCATGATGTTATTATAAAAGCAAAACAAAAAACCTCACTGCCACTGAGTCAATTCCAACTCAGACTGGTGGCATAGCGAGTTTCATGTTGAGATATTAGTCTCAAAGTCAGCGGTTCAAAACCACCAGGTAACTGCTCTACTGGGAAAAGAGGAAGCATTGTACTCCCATAAAGACGCAGAAACCCACAGGGACAGTTCTATCCTGTCATAGGGATGCTGTGAATGTTGGTAGGTACTGTCAAATCAGTTCTGACTCATAGTACTGTACAACAGAATGACCCCACGTCTCCTATCACAGATGAACATAAATTCTAGATCACATTAATGTAATTGAGCCCTTGTCCAAAGTTTTATTAGTTCTCTACCATGCCATTTCTGAGTCATGACTATCTATCAAGTTAGGGTTCATCCTTGTTGCAGTAAGATCAGCTTGTTTGATTAGTATATTTTCCTAACGATCTTTATGGGGGATTGCATACTTGACAATTTTGATTTTGATTTTTTTTTTTTTTTGGCATCACTGCTCTCCGGTGGTGGGAGTAGGAGGCCCAGCCCCACTGCTGGAATTGAACCTCCGTCCCAGTGGGCCGCAGTCCCGCGCACAACCACCATGCCACCGGGGCTCAGCCAACAATTTTGATCTTTTATAGATATGTATCCTTGCATCAATATGTAAAATGATGTCATTTCTGAGGTTTGATTCAAAATTAAAAAAGGAAAGAATATGTAAATATCAAAAATAAGAAATGAAATGGACAATACCCACAGAATCAGCAAAAAAAAAAAAAACCCTAAAAATACAATACCATGAAGGACTGAACTCCAATAAATTTGAAAACCCAGTAGAAAACAAATTCCTAGAAACACAGTGGGTCTTAAATGACCACCACCTAGTATAGAAAAACTCCACGTACCCAGAACAAAAGAAGAGATAGATCAGGTCAAGAAAATGCTCCCAACAACAAAAAGTCTAGGATCAGACAGCTCCACTGGGGAATTCTATGAAGCATTCAGAGAAGAGTTTACATGAGTTCTTCTCAAACTGCTCAGAATATAGAAAAGGAGGGCAAATTCATTTTAGGACTCAAACATAACCCTAAACCAGATGAAGATATTACCAGAGTAAAAATTATAGACCAATATCTCTTATGAACAAAGGAGCAAAAATTCGCAACAAAATCCTAACCAACAGAATCCAGAACCCAACAACAAAATATAGTTTTAAAAATAATTCAAGGCTGAGCCCCGGTGGCGTAGTGGTTGTGCGCGGGACTGCGGCCCGCTGGGACGGAGGTTCAATTCCAGCAGTAGGGCTGGGTCTCCTACTCCCACCACCGGAGAGCAGTGATGCCCAAAAAACTAAAAAAAAAAAAAATAATAATAATGATAATAATAATAATTCAAGGGCTGAGCCCCGGTGGCGTAGTAGTTGTGTACGGGACTGCGGCCCCCTGGGATGGAGGTTCAATTCCAGCTCCACGGAGCAAAGGCTGGGCCTCCTACTCCCACCATTTGAGGGCAGTGATTGCCCCCTCCCAAAAAAAAAATAATTCAAGTCATGGGGAAGGAGAAGTGGAGAGGTGGGGGAAATATAGGGAGCTGATACTGGGGCCTAAGTATAAGGAGGATGCTTCGAGAATGATGGCAACAAAGGTGCAAATTTGGTCTGCATATTAATTGATGCATGTATTGATCGTGATGAGTTGTATGAGTCCCCAATAAAATAATCTAATAAAAAAATAAGTTGTAGGGCTGAGCCCTGGTGGCGTCGTGGTTGTGCGCGGGACTGCGGCCCACTGGGACGGAGGTTCAATTCCAGCAGTGGGGCTGGGCCTCCTCCTCCCACCACCGGAGAGCAGTGATGCCACCCCCCCCAAAAAAAAAAAGTTGTACAGAACAATGTCAGGTAAGTCAGGTACACGGGACAGAAGCAGAATGGGGCTTTTTGCCAAAAAACTGGCACAAAGATATGGATGTATGATCTGGTGACAAAACCAGTCCCCCATTGTGGCAGTCATGTACTCCTGTGTCAATTTCATGATTGGGAGTCTAGGGGTGGAGTGCAGCCTGTCGATCTGGAGATAGACAATGAGACCTCTGTGCGAGCATGGCTTTCTCCTGAGATTTCTGGGAAGTCTCGTGGTATTTCCCACTTGAAGAAGAGACTTGACTTGAGTTGATAGAAGATGAAATACTGACAAGATGAGATGACAGCATGCTGATTGATGCTGATTCCTGGAGACTGGAGGAGCCAGAGGAGAAGCCATATGGGCTTCTGATGGAACCAGACCTCTGGGGCCAAAGAAGCCATAGAGACACCCCTGCCAGAGCTGAGATGCTTCTACCACCAATGGATACTGCTGATGGACCCTGAGCCTTGGAAATGAGGAGCCATGGGGAGACCCCTGCCAGCGTCAGGATGCTTCTACCCCAGCTGGATACACAAGACTATACTCACTGGCCTGATTGTCCGGTGTCATCGTGCATGCTTCCTAAGTTGGAAGAAGACTTTATAGACTGGTATCGGACATATGGGCTAATAGC
>PVJH01023880.1:0-34068 GCA_004026705.1 Nesogale talazaci
AGCGCCTGACAATGTACAACCAGTCCAAGCGGGGCTGTCACGGAGCCTGGGATGCCTCCGCTGGACTAGACTTCATCTCAAGCAGCTCGGGAAAGCCAGCGGGCCTCCCGTGGCCAGTGCTGTGGGCTGTTTGGCCCTCTGGGCCAGCTGAGAGGCTGCGCAGACCAGCGGGGACAAGGAGGAGCGCCGCCGCCCCCCAGGCTGGCTTCCCGGTGCCTCACCACATCCGTGAGCAGGGGGCTCGTGCCACCTACACTTCTGCCAGGGTATACACTCCGCGGGGCCCCCGAAGGATCAAGGGGGTCAGAGAATGCGAGCACATCGCTCCTACTGCTTTTTGGTGCTTCCTCATGCACCGGATGAATAACCCGATGGCACGCGGGGGCAGCTGTGGGAGGGTGGTGGGCGGGGCCAGGTCCAGTATGCAAAGGAGCCAAGGGGCCCTCATTGGGCTTATGGATTTGGTTCCCATCTGCTGAGGAAAAATGCCTCTGGCCCTTCCGCCGGGAGTCACTCTGGATGGAGAAGCTCAGGAGGCAGACTTGGGTGTTTGGAATGATCTTCAGTTAATCCAGTGACAGACATGGTGCTGGCCCTCAGTGCTCAGCTGAGGCATGATCCTGAGCAGGGCTCCGTGTGTGCTTTCCTGGGCAAGGGGGAAGCGGGAGGCATGTCATCTCACCACTAGCCCTAGTAGGCACTAACCCGGTGTCCTGAGATGCCATAGGGAGAAAACCCCGAAAACTCAACAAGAACCAGATGAATGTGCTAGGTAGGCTTGTGCCAATATAGCCAAAGAAGACAGGTAGGTCTGTTGTGCCCGCATGGCCAATGGGCACACGTAAGATCAATTGAAGGGCGGAGATAGAAATGGCTCTGTCAGCCCTGCTCTCAGCCGGCTGTCTGGCTCGTCCTGTGCCTGCATCTCCAAGCGACATTACCCGTGGGACATCTAACCCGTGGACTGTGTTGCTGTGAGTTGAGGTTCCTTGAAGGCCTGCTTCACCACGCTCCTGGAATAGACATCTCTTGAGCTGGGGACTGTTGGACGCTGTCATCTGACTGACTGTTGGTCAACTGCCTTGCTGTTTGCTGCTTGTGGCCGGGTTAGAGGGGCAGATGGGGTGTGCCCAGAAAAGAGCTTAACTCTTTAAATATCAGACTTGAGGACACACTGATTTTCTAGCGTGATGCGGGACATGTCACTGGGAGAACAGGGAGATGCTCATAAGCGCAACAAAATACATTTCCATGGCTTCCTCTAGGAGCCCCTGAGTGGCGCCGGTGGTTAAGCACTACCCCACACCTGAGCTCTGCCAAAGGGAGCCACGTCCACCCAGAGGGGCCTCCGGAGATGGATTTGGTGCTCGGCCTATAAAAGGTCTTGGTCTCAGAAACCTGCAGAGCAGTTCTGGTCTGCACACGGGGCCCCCTGAAATGGAATCACCTCCAATGCGGCTGACAGCAGCAACTGCTCATCCAGCGCTTTCAAGACCTGCAAAAATCAGTCCGAGGAAGCTCAGAAGAAGACTCCAAACTGAAGGGGAGGGGTCACTTCTAACTCCTCATAAATGGGAGAGAGGTGTTACACACTCAAGGAAGATGTGAATCTAGAATGTTATTAACCTTGTGGGTTTTGATAAAGTAGTAGAAGGGCAATAGTGTTCTGAAAGGCATATTAACCCACAATGACAAGGAAATAAATTTTTAAAAAGCCACAAAAAGATGAAGGCTCATCTCTTCCTTGTGATCCTTCTATAAGGGGATGTCCAATTGTCTACAGATGGGCTTTGGGTCTCCACGCCGCACCCCCCTCATTCATATTAATATGATTTTTGTTGTTGTTGTTCTGGGTCTTTGATTCCTGATACCTGATCCCATCGACACCTCATGATCACATAGGTTGGTGTGACTATCCAAAGTCCACATGGACTTTGTTGCTTCTCAGCTAGATGACCACTTGTTTATCTTCTAACCTTTAAGACCCCAGACACTATATCTTTGGATAGCTGGGCACCATCAGCTTTCTTCACCACATTTGCTAATGCACCGCTTTGTCTTCAGCAATCGTATTGGAAAGGTGAGCACCATGAAATGCCAATTTATTAGAACTAAGTGTTCTTGCATTGAGGGAGTACTTGAATAGAGGCCTGATGTCTATCTGCCATCTAATACTTAACATATAAATATATGTATATAGCTCTATTTCCTTATCATTATATATAAATATATATGTACATGCCTATATTTAGACCACTATAAATGCCCTTTGTCTCCTAGTTCTTTCCTCTATTTCTTTTTACTTTCCTCTTGTCCCATTTTCATGTTTGACCTTCATTCGGGTTTCAGTAATTCTTCTGGGTTACACTGCCTTTGATCAAGGTCTACATATACCCTCTTGACATCAATTTTAGATCACGTGTTCCCTTCTCCCTGGGTTTGTTAATACTCACTTCCTTTCCCCTGCTTGCTCCTCTCCAGTGTCCCCCCAAGAACCGCCAATCCCACTGACTTCCCCTCTGCCAGTCAGGGTGCAGTATAACACTGATGAAACATGGAACTTTCCTCTCGCTCAGTGGTTCTCAACCTTTCTAAGGCCACAACCCTTTAATACAGTTCCTCAAGTTGTAATGACTCCCCAACCACAAAATGATTTTCATTGCTACTTCATAACTATAACTTGGCTACTGTTATGAATCAGGTGGCTCCTGTGAAAGGGTCGTTTGACCCCCAAAATGGGTCATAACCCACAGGTTGAGAATAGCTTCTTTAGTTTCCATCATGACCTCAGTGCTCCAATCTGGCTAGACCAGAGCATGTCGATGGGCACAATGAAGAGCTGGGAACACAGAAGCCAGGGCAGATAAACCCCTCAGGGTCAAAAATGAGAGTAGTGACCCCAGAAAGGGGAGGGGAAGGTGAGAAGAGGAAAGGGGGGACTGATCACAACGATCTACCTATAACTCCTTCCCATGGGGGCGGACTACAGAAAAGTGGGTGAAGGGAAACATGGGTCAGTGTAAGACATGAAAAAATAATAATGTATAAATTATCAAGTGCTCATGAGAGAAGGGGAGGGGGGAAAAGGGAAAGACAAAGCAAAGAGCTGATACCAAGGGCTCAAGTAGAAAGAAAATATTTTGAGAATGATGATGGTAACAAATGTACAAATGTGCTTGACACAATGGATGGATGGAATGTGGTTAGAGTTGTCCAAACCCCCAATAAAATGAAGAGGACAAAGTGGAGGACGAGGACAATTAGGGGGTGTGAGTGGCACTATGGTTAAAGCACTTGATTATTAAATGATAGATCAGAGGTTTGAATCCACCAGCCGCATCAAGGGAGAAAACTGTGACTGTGTGCTTCTATAAAGACGTACAGCCGTGGCAATCCACAGGGGCCACTTCTACTCTGTTCTCTTGGGATCGACTTGGAATCAGCTGGAATCGACTCCTATGCAGTGGACTTGGATAGGCGGGAGAATGAACTGTCAGACAAGGTTAGGTCAAAATATGCACAATAATTCATATTGCACTTACATCCGTGTTTCCCCCTTCCTGCTGACGCTATACCCACCTGAGTTGTGTCAGGTGAGGTAGATGCTCTGTTTGATTTTGAGGAAGTACGTGTCTTGAGCTATGCACAATACTAGTGGTGTCCTTCTCTGAGAGCTTCAAACTCCTAAGCCTAAATCTCAAACCTCTACATCACTCTTAACTAACCGACTGCCTGACAAGTGGTGGCAATAAATAAAGAAAAGCCAGAGTTCACCGAGGCTCTAAAAAGTCCCCCTGGTACTTTTCACCAAAGGAGATGAGCATGTTCTAGAAGGAAGCAAAATTAAAATGAATTTATAAATAAGTAAGAAATTGGAGAAGAAAGGTAGCAGAGAAGAGGAACTGAGAGAGAAGAAAAGTGAATTACGAAGGGAAAGCAGCGTCATTCAAATCTTCTTACTTCTGTGACTGTTTCCCCGAAGTTCCTGATGAGAATACACCAGAGAAATCATAGAGTCAAGGACCACCAGAGAGGCAAAATGCACAATGCAAGTCTCAAGTGAGAATACCTGAAAGTGAACGTGGAGCACAAAGCAGGGTTGTCATTGATGTCTTCTACAATGAAGGTGATCTGGATGCGGTTCTCCTGCCCACCATGGGGCCTGTCTTTCACCAGAACTTCCAGGGAAGTGGTGGGGTTTTGCCTCAACTCACGTGCATCTCGGTCCAGCCTGCTGGCCACTTGGATTGTGCCCGTCACTAAGAAGACAACAGTTAAAACATGATCCTCAGAAGAGAAATGAAGAATAAAGCTATCTGGAGACGTGGGGAAAACTAGAAATCGTTCTAATATGAGGACTGGCTTGCAAAGAGACTATCCTCTATGAAAAAGAAAGCTTTCTAAAATGCCCATGGAAGATCCTGAATGAGACATGACTGGGATAGCAGAAAGACCTCTACTTAAGGAATTACTTACCTGAAGCCTTCATCTCAGACGGACCGCCTCCCTGGAGGGGCCCTTGCCAGGGGTGGACACCTGGCTCTAGTTTGACCCATTTCTTCCCTGACTGTAAACATTGCCGCCGAGTCTCATGAACTGGGGCATCAGTAGCTGAGTTTGGGTAACAGGGAGGAAACAGATCCAAGGCCACCCATCTAACTCCTCAGGTCTCGGGTGCCTTTGCCTGACAGACTCTTTCTTATGAGCTACCCAATAACAGGGTCCTAGAATTTCCCAACTTTTTAAATGTCTTCCCTTAGGTTGAGTTGCCTGAATTACTGTTCCTCACGACCAGACTGTTGAGAAACATGCCCCAAAATGTGCTTCATGAAAAGCCCAATTTTCCCATGGTAGGGTAAACAGTATTCCACACCGAGGTTGTGTGGCCCAACTCCATCATCTAACTGAGGCCCACGGGGTTATTTTCAGCTAGTGTCCTTGCCTTTTGTGCTCTGGAAACAAGTATCCTTTGCTCTAAAACCCGTGTGGCACATGTCGCCTCTCTGGGATTGACCAATGATACCATCCGCGACCACCAGTTAATGTCGTGTCAGTTCCCCACAGGCGTTTTCATGAATGTTAGACCAGAACTGAGGTCCAGGGAGGTTTCAGTGGCTGGTTTTTGAAAAGCAGGTCTTTCTTCCCGGATGCCACTTGGTGGACTTGGACCTCCAAATCTTCCAGCTAGCACCCGAGTATATTAATCACTTGTACAACTCAGGAATGCCTGTCCAACATCGTTGTTAAGAGCCATCTGATTTTTAGACTCATGGTGGTCCGTGCGGCTGGGTAGAACTGCCCCCTATAGTTAGTCGTTGTAATCTTTGCAGACGTAGATCGCCAGGTCTTTCTTACTTCTGGGGAGCCAATGGGTGAGTTCAAACCCCCAACCTTTGGGTTAGCAGTGGAGTTTCTACTACCAAGGCTCCTTTCTCCACAGTACCAGCAAAAGGGGCTCCAGGAAGCAGGGCTCTCTGCCGTGCAGCAGGGTTGAGCAAAGTTCGTTGTGGTGAGATGGCTGAGATTTATGTAGGGGGAGGTAGTCGTCAGGGATTCTGGCAATGAGATACTCCTGGTCAATCAAGACACAGCCCGGTGTCGTCAGCCTTTGGGTCTAAGAAGGCGAGGCACTGGGAACTGGTCTCTCTCTGCCACGTGGCCTTCCTGCCTGTTGGAACGCTGCCTGTCGTGGAGTTGACTCTGAGGCAAAGCAGCCCTGTGGCTGTCTGAGACTGTCACGCTTCCGCGGAGGAGACAGCCTCCTTTTCCTCCCTCCGAGGGCCTGGTGGCTTTGAACTACTGACTTCCTCATGAGCGGCCCGACCCCGTAGCCCACCAGGCTATGGCCAGGGTTCCTGGGAAATCCAGTGGGCGGGGCAGCTCTCCTCTCTCCGAGTGGAAACAGACCCAGCAGCTCCTGACCCCAACAACGCGACCTTGGTCAGGGTGACAGGCCCCCAGAGCACGGACATCCCTGCCCTTCCCCAGAAGGCAGATCCCAGGTCCCTAAACCCACCTTGGCGACTGCACTAAACTGCGCAGGTGCGCGAGCGCGCGTGACTTACGCGGGTTGATCGCGAAATAGCTGCTGATGGTCGGGAGGCTGTAGAGGAGGCGGCTGGCCGCGCCTGCGTCGTCGGGATCCACGGCGGGGACCTTGGCCACAATGGTCCCTGCAGGCAGCTCCTCCGGAAGCGGGTACGTGCGCGCGGGGCTGCCACACAAATACAGCAAGCACAGCTCGTTTTCAGGGGCGCGGGAGGGGGGAGTCCGGGAGGCGGGTATGTGGGTCCGTGCTAAATATAGCGCCGAGCGGTTTCCGTGGCTTCCACTTGCTGCGAGGGAGAGCGTGGCTGCTAGCTGCAGAAGAGACCGCCTTTCGGCTTTCCGAAGGCTGCCTCCCTTGGGATGGATGGCAGGAGAGGCCACACTGGGCCGGCCGGGGCTCGCATCTGCCGGGCGCCACGGAAGCCTGGCGGGGCTGCAGGTCAGCCTCGACGTGGACGCCTTTCACAGCAGGGATGACGGGTGACGCCAACCCTCACCTGCCCCTGGTCGGTGTGCAAAACCCCCCTAAAATCTTAAAATAACTCTCGCCGGGTGTGCTGCCTCCTCCCGTCTCCCCGAACCCACACCCCGTGGTGGCCACCGACGACGTCTAATCTTCCAATGCCTCGGATCCATGTCTTTCCTTTCTTCTCTTCCCTGAAGCCCCCGGGGACCGACCGCACTTAGGCTCAGAGCGGTACCTGACGCTCCCTGACTCTGCAGAGAGTAAGCAGCGGTCCCCGCCCACGACAAGGTCGTGACCATTGCCCTCCCAGGGTGACTCCTGACAGGGCCACCCCATCCCCAGTGCACCCATCTTCCTTAGCGCTCCACACTGCCTAGGGAAAAGCAGACAATAATAAGACAGGTAATTGGGCAAATTGAGTAATTTGGAATGCACCGAGGGGCGTTTATTGTTTAAAATAACTCTGCAGGAAATCTGTTTGCGGAAGGAAAATAATTTCAGTGGGGGAAACTATTGCCTCTAATTCACCCGTGTAGGAGCTCTATTGGCTCAGCAGTGAAGGCCTTGGCTATGAACAGAAAGGTCAGCGGGTGGGGCTCACCCATAGGGAGAAAGGCCTGGTAATCTGTTGGAGTCAAGATGACAGCCTCTGGGAGTTGCACTCACAGCCCAGAGGGTGTGAGTCGCCCAGTGGCCCGTGCGACCTTTGAACCCTGGCCTGAGTTGTACAACGTGGGGTCCGGAGCAGCAGAGCAGCGTCAGCCTGGGTGGGTGCTCCAGCCCAGGTGGAGTCTGGTCCTGCATTTTAACAAGGTCCCCAGGGCCACTTGTTGGAGAAGGGTGATTATAAGGAAGTGCCAGAGGACACAACCAGGGGCTCCCAACCTCCCAGGGGATCCCCTGGAGGGAAGTTCCCATCCTCCTAGGCTTCCTTCCCCCAGGACAGTGGTTCTCAGCCGGAGGCAACAACATCTCCCCAGGGGACATTTAGCTCTGTATGGAGACATCTTCAGCCTTCCCCACTGCATTGGGAGGTGACGACTACCTCTAGTAGGTAGGTGCCAGGGGTGCTGTGACAAACACACACACACACACACACACACACAATCTGACAGGTGATGTTTGCTGTCGATCACGTACATACACAGCAGCACACAGACCACCCTACCCCACCCCACCCCACCAGATGCACCCAGTGTGGAACATCAAGGAGCCAGTGCTAAGAGTTGGGGTCATCTGGGTGGCGGGGAGTTGGGTACACATTCAGGGAGGAAATACAGGGCAGGCTCCAACTTCTCTTTCTTACCCGGAAAGTGCAATAGTCGCAGAGCCCTAGTATGCACGTCCCGGAGTCCACAACTTATTCTTGGTGCCCGGAGCATTGGCATGTGCTGACATTGGTCACCACTTGGGGACAGTGTGCTTAGCTGGTGCCACGGGGGCTATGTCCGTGTGGGGGAGGACCCTACCAAGTTCATTTCAAAGCCAATAAGAGACCAGGGAATTCCAGTCAGACTTCTGGGTGTCCCCACCCCTCTTTCTGCTGAAGGCCACGCTTAGATTTTTGGAAGACTCAAAGTCCCCACCAGGTGTATTACCCAATTTGTCCCTTGGGACAAACTGTGATTTTTTTTCCCTCCGTGACCCCATGACCCCGATCTCCCACCTCAACCTGAGGGGAGGGGAGGCATTGAGGACACCCCTGTTGCAGTCCACAGCCTTCACCACATGCGGGCCATTGTCTGGCCCAAATAAAGGGTGGGCGCCACAACTATTTATAGCCCCCCTGGACTGTGCACCTAGGTGAACCTGTCAGCACAAACGCTCCCTGTGCCACCCTGCTGAGGGTAGCCTGGCCGTGGGTGGTGACGGGAGGCTTTAGCTGTGACTTTTATCTGATGTGGCCCCCAACCGGGCTGCTGCTAGCATCCGTCAGCAACGGGGCTGGTGGTGGACCGGGTTAATGTGAGGGTCACAACTGCAGTATGTTTTCCCAGCAGCCTGGGAGAGGGTTGAACTAATCCCTCCCCATCTCAGAATGCAGCTCCCAGCATTACACCTAGTTCATTGCTGGCTGGGCAAGTGGTTAAAGCACTCTGCTGAAAACTGAAAGGTTGGTGGTTCAGGTCCACCCGATAAGGACTGGTGATTGATTCCTGAAGAAGCTTGCGGCAAAAGACCCCGTGGGGAGCACTGCTCTGCTCTGTGGAAGTCACCCAATCTGGTGTCAATTTGAGGATTAAGAGTGTAGGGGTGGGGCTGAGCCCCGGTGGCATAGTGGTTGTGTGCGGGACTGCGGCCCTCTGGGTTGACAGTTCAAATCCATCAGCAGCTCTCCAGGAGCAAAGCCGGGCTTCCTACTCCCACCAGGACAGTGATGCCACCAAAAAAAAAAAGAGTATAGGGATGGAGTCTAGCCTGTCAATCTGGAAATAGCCAATGAGACCTCTGTGTGAGAACGGCTTTCTCCTGAGAATTCTGGGAAAACTGGCCGTATTTCTCCCTAGGAGGTGGGAGACTTATGACTCAGTTCCTGGGACATGCTCTACTGATAAGACACAGGCTGACTCCCTGTGAGACATCCCAGAGGAGTAGCCATATAGGCTTACCCTGATGCAACCAGACCTCTGAAGCAGAAAAGCCATATGGAGACTCCTGCCAGTGCTGAGATCCTTGAGAAGCCACAGAGAGGCCCCTGCCAGTGCTGAGATGCTTACAACGCCACTGGAGACACAAGACTCGGCACCCACTGGCCTGTGCTTGTCCTGCATTTGGTGTCATTGCATGTGCTTCGTGTGTCTGAAGAGGACTTTATAGATTGGTATTGGACCTATGGGCTAACATCGGACTTATCACCTTGGACTGGGTTGAGATGTTTTCTCAATGTTCACTTGCTCTTGTATATAAACCTCTTTCTTACACACATAGGAGTGTCTTTGGATTTGTTTCTGTAGTCTGCCCCGACTAACACATGCTCTGACATGCATGGAGTCACCATGAGCCGAAGTCAACTCCACGACCGTTGCTTGTTTCCACCTCTCTCTGGCCAGATGGCTTTCAGTGGATGGAAGACCCTGTGCCGGATGTGTGCGTAGCCAGGAATGCAGGAAACCCGCAGGCAAGTACACAGGCCTTATCCTCATGGACTGGTACGAGTACCTGTGCCCAGGCAGGGACTAGGACAAGCTGAGTCTGTGAACAAGAAACATCCAGCCTGTTTGGAGGGTCACTTGCTTCCTTAGAATCCATGTTCCTTTCCTAAATCCACATCTATAGCAGGCTTGGGTCTCCCTCCAGGCCTATGGTGGCGCCCATCCCACTAGATGCTCCGTCCGTCCTTCATGTCGGACATGGACAGCCAGACACCTTTCACAGCTCCACTGCGCCTGGAGAAAACTCCAGACACCCGGCAGTGGACAAGGCCCTCCACATGGAGCCACCCTGCAAACAGCTCTCCTTAGCGCATTGGCACTCCAGGAATGGGCGTTACGGGGTCTTGACTATGGTTTTGCTAGGTAACAAGATAGGGGCTTGTTCCTGCCATGCCTAGAGGACCCCTGCAGGAGGCTGGATGCTGATAAAGGCTAACAGGCATGCGCCAATTTAGGTCTTTGAGCCAGGTGAGCTTAAGTCAGCCAATGGGATCCATCAGAACCTTCGACCACTCCTCCCAGCAGAAGGTCCCCGAAGGCCGGAACCTGGACTCCACCGCCCTCTTTTCCAGCTGCTTCTGTCTTCTGCTTGGCTGTGCTGCAGTCTCTCTGTCTGGCTCTGTTCAGGCCACTACGTGTGGGTGTGCAGTGCCATGAGGGTGCCTGTGTCCAGTGACTATAAAACCCGAAACTTCATGGGTCCCTTGTAAAAACTCACTTGGATCACAAACCAGGCTTCGACATGAATTCCTTCTGGCACAAAGCCATGGACCGAGGTCTTTCTCACCTGAGAAACCTAATGGTATGGCTGCCAGGACGGCTGCTTCTCTACTGAGCACCTCATGTTGCTGTGCAAGCATCTGACTCATGGTGACCCAGTGTACTTCAGACAAGAACTGCCCTCCGTCGAAGCCATGACCTTGCCCAAGCAGACAGATCACCAAGCTGTTTACCCAAGATGCCTCTATTAACAGCTAAGTGTACAAACAGTTTGTCCCACCCAGGGAGTCAATCATGAAAGGACCTGGCTGATATTTATGCTCTGCATGTGCACACTGCCCAGCCAGCCCGGGGCCTCTGTGCCCACCCGTCTCCCCACTGCATGTGACTGTGGGGAAGAGAGAAGTCCGGGGTTTGGGTAAAGGACACGCTAAGCTCTCAGCTGGGCAGAGCAAAGGGCACCTCTCCCTGCCCTGCTCACCCCCCAGGAAGTGCAGGCCCAAGCCCCAGTGCCCTGCAAGCCCCCAGGCCTACCTGATGAAGCGGGGAAGCTCATCGTTGATGTTCAAAATGTTCACCTGGAGTGCTGTGGAGACTCCGAGGCCTTGGCTGTCTCTGACTTCCACAACGAGAGAGTGACTGTTGGGGAGAATCAGGCTATGCTGACTGAGATGTCAAGATGCCATCGCAAGCAGTAAGGAAGGGACTGCCTCCTCCCTGTGCTCCTGCTGAAGTCACACCCTTGTAGCATCTTTCTTTCCCATCTCTCAGGTCCACTCTCTCATGCCAGCCACCAATCCACTGACCCCACATCTCTTGAGGGCTCCCCAGGCCAGGCCAGCTATGAGATCCCACTCATCTCCTTCCTGCTCCACGGCATCTTCACCAAGGAGAGGCCACACCCACATGAGGGCATGGAGGTGCCAATGGGTGAACCAGCCCTCGTTCGCACAACGGGGCAGAGGCGGTTGACACCTTGTTCAAACCTGGTAGACACCAAGATTTCATTTCGTCCCAAACCTTGGCCATTCCTCCTCTCTCTGCCCCAAGGCCCACTGACCTCCCCTTTTGTGTTTGTAGCCCCTTGGCACTGGCTTGGGGGGGAGGTGTTAGTTTACCACGTGGGGTTGCCATGCGTGGGTGTTGACTCACAGGAAACTTTGTGTTTTCCCCCTCTCCTGTCACACACACACACACACACACACACACACACACCCCTTGGTTCTTGTTAACTAAACAAGGCAAGAGAGCTTCTGGGTAGTTGCCTTCTCCCTGGGGCTTACCACTTCCTACACATAATAGGAAGACAGCAGACTGCTCAGCTGTCACCCAGACCGTCCTCTGTGGCACTGGGCCTGCCCCTTCAGTTTCCCTTCTCATTCAGAGACCCACCAAATGGTACAAGGCCTTGCAATGGCTACCTGTTGTTTCCTGCTTCAAAGTCAAACTCTCTTGTGGAGAAGAGGGTACCGTTAGCAGACAGTCTGAAGTTCTCTGAGGGAGGAACCAGAGAATACTACAAAAAGAAAAAAAGAAAGAAGACAGCTGTCAAAGAGAAAGTGAAAAACAGACATCTCACTGTGATTTTAAGGTTCTCATTACCCACGAAACCCAATCTCAACCCTAACAAAGTCCCCGACCCCATGAGTCATCCCATTGTTCTCGTGGGGAGTTGCCAGTTTGTTCTGCTTCAGACTGGCCAAGTGTGCTGGATTGGAGGAGAAATTCTGAACACCTCATTCTCAAGGGCCTATGGATGGCAATGAAAGCCCTAAATCCATTTGCCAAGTCCCACACGGATGAAGCCTCCACCGACTTCCTGTCGTCATTGACGAGGCTGTGAATAGCCTTGCCCTCTCACAGAGTGCGCCGGCCGAGCAGTGCACTACCTTCTCGCCTCTCTGACCAGCTCAGCACCCTCAGGGCATGGCCTAGATGTGTCTTGGGTTTGGTCGTAGGTGGCAACTAGTCGATTCCAACTCACAAGGTCCTGATGTGCAACGGACCGACACACTGCCAGCTCTGTGCCCTGCTCACACTTACTCCGATGTGAGCTCGTGGTTGGAGCCCCTCTGTCCACCCACCTGGCCCAGGGCCTTCCCCTTGTTCATTGCCCCTCTCCTTTCCAGGGACTGGTTCCTCCTGATCACATGCCCAACGTGCATGAGACCACGTCCCCCAACCTTGAGAATAAGGCACATTGTGACTGCACGTCTTCCTGGACAAATTCATTTGTTCGTTTGGTGGTTCATGGTGGTGCTTTCGGAATTCTTCACCGGCCCGACAGGTCAAGAGCATCCATTATTTCTGTGCTTTCCTTATTCCATGCCCAGCTGTCACCTACTGAGGAGGCTATTGAAAATACCATGGCTCGGGGTCAAGTGGATGTCAAGGTGAGTGCCAGAAGAGACTCTAAAGCTTGCTCTTCTTCATAGAGTAGTGGAAGCCAGAGGGAGAAATGATGAAGTCAAAGAGCCTGAACCGAACATTTCAAAGAGGAGCGTGAGAAGACTCGTGGTGACCCTAGTTTCTATAGAAACAAGGCGACATCCCCGGTGGCAGTGTGGGTGCCCCAGCAGCAGCCCAGCTCTGTTCGGCAGCAGCATGGTGAGCAGGAATCCGCTGGATTGCAGGAAGGGTTGTAGTTGGTGTTGGGTTTTTTTTGTATTATTATAATCAGTCAACTTCAAACCATTTGCTTTTGCGGGGTAGAAATCCCCATTGTCTCCCTGTGTAGCATATGAAATAACTGCTCAGAATGAGTCTCATTATTTTCATGTAACTAAATCAGCCACTGGGTCCCTTTCCCCAGAGACAGGCTTGCTTGGTTTCCATTGTATGTGCCTGCCCCTTCAAGCATCCCATTCTTTTAAAATTTAATTGTCAATTTATAGGGAACAAAATGCTTATCATTTCCACACTCTTCTCAAGTACAGGTCAGAGACATGAATTATGCTTCTCACATGGCTCAGTCGTCATCAACCTTATCCATTTCCCCAATTTTCCATCACCCTTAATGGAAACCCTTAATTGAATGCCTCCACCTTCCCCTTCTTCTGTCCCTCAAACATCTGTGATGTGCCTGAAACGGGCCTCGTGGTTTCAGATTCAATCGCTCTTGTATCAAGAACTTTCTGGATTGGTTAGTCTGAGCCTCGACCTCTGATTGACCACCTCAGAGAAGCTGGTCACCAGACCCTGCTTCTATTACAGAAAGCAAATACAAGACCCCCGGTGCATGCAGGACCCGCGCCCAAGCCCAGTCTCCTGATCCCCGTGGTCACTGTATTCTCACAAGTGCACACTCCTGATCCCACTGTATTCCCACGGAACAACCTCGGACTTGGAGGTAAAGTCTGGGTGTCAGCCAGCCGCCCTACAAGGAAACTACACTTCCTGCTGCTGAGCCCATTCCAATGCAGGGATCCCGTGCCTTACAGAAATGAACTGCATTTCATAAGGATTTGTTTGTTTGGGGGTTGTTGGAAAAGTTTTTTCTTGTCTTTTGGCTGTAACCTTTAGACAAGGAGATCATCAGTCAGTTCATCGAAAAGAACATCGATTCTTTTACCTACAGTGAGTTTAGATGGCACACTGTAGGTTCATAGCCTAATCAACACTATTCCGATGCCCACCATGCATTAGGAACCAGGACTGACTGAGGTGATTAAAGATGTGTATCTGCCCTCAGAGGAGTTTAGCACATAATGAGCGGCACAAATGTCCTCAAGAACCAAGCTTTGGAATGATGGATGTGGCGGTGCACACTGAGAACAAAACCTAGCAGGGCATAGAGTCCAAATTGGAGCTTGGTTCAGGGCTACATTTACATGTTATCCCAGGTCCAATGTTACTAGTAATATGCTTCCCACATTGAGTCTCTTTGTCCTTCTAATGATTAACGCCCAGTGCGAGCTCTCCTGAGGGCCCCTGCCCATCATCACCTGCTCCTACAGGCACCCACAGGCTGATTTGTTGAGCCTCTAGAAGGACCAACCCGAAGTTACTCAAGGATGCTCACGCAGGTGGCTTCTCCACTCCCGGATGCAGTCTAAGAGGCAGGAGGAAGACCCATGTCAGAAGAGCTGGTTCCAGTTCCGGTTTCACCCCCAGGGTCTTAGCTAAGTCAAGTCCATGCCTGTCACAGTGAGAGCTGGGCCCACCTATTGTTCCTCAGTGTGGTTGTGAACCAGCGTTCTCAAGCTGGGGGTAGAACAATCCTTTCATGGGGGTGGCCCGATTCATAACAGTAGCAAAATGACAGATATGAAGTAGCAACGAAAATAATGGTTGGGGGAGGGGGGTCATTACAACCTGGAGAAAGGTATCAAAGGGTCTGGCATTGGGAAGGTTGAGACCGCTGTTGTATTAAATGAGAATGGTGAGGGCCACAGCAGGGTGTCCATAGCCACTTGTTCTAAAGGGCTTCCAGGAGAGAAGGGTCCATCCTATTCTTTGCCAGGAGGTGAAGGGGCAATCTACCTGTTAGGCCTCAGATCTCTGGATCAGATTCCCAGGGGCCGCTTGCCAATCTGGATCAAAGGATGTCCTGCCCAGGGCTTCCAGCCCAGCGATCTGCTAGCTGGGGTGGTCGCTGAGCTTCCAGGAGAGGAAGGACACAGAACCCAGACTCGGGCTCCTTGGGGGTCAACGTAAGCTCAGAAAGCCATTTTTTAAAATTGGGATTAATACCTACACCAAATCATTCCATAGTTCATTCGCACCCAGCAGGACTGTACATCTGCTACCGCCATCAGCTTCTGACACTCTTTTTCTCTATGGGTTCCTTGACAGCACCCCTTCGCCTTGCCAATGCCTCTGTGCCCCCTCCCCTGAAAGCCCTCCCTCTACTTGCTGACTCTACAGGCTTACCATTCCTGCTTGTGTTTGCTTTTTGTTCATTGCTCAGTAGCTTTGGGGCTCTGACACTCACGAACACATATTTTATGCAAAAACTGGGAAATAGAGAAAAGAAGAAATGGCACTTGTGAGCAGCATGGCATGCTCCCGAGGGCCGCCGTGTAACAGGAGCAGAATCCCTCCTCTTTCTCCCAAGGAGCGTCTGGTAGATTTGAACTGCTGATCTTTTGGGGTAAACGGGCACACCGCCAAGGATCTAATTGACGTGATGTTTCAATCAAAATTATAGCGCTTTTCGTTGAAATCTTAATATGTTCTAATACCCTTGAAATTAGTTTTTCCTCACAGTCAGTTACTAATGACATAGCTTTGTGCTCCGGGAGTTACTTTACAGCAAAGATTTCTTGCTGGTCATTTATTTTTTCCTATCTATTTTTTGAGAGGAACTATTTGGCCAATACCAAGGAGGATGCTTCTTCAGCATGCAGCACCTTGACAGCACTCAGAGGTGTGATGTTTCAAACCCCAGCTCCAACAATTCTCCAAGCAACAGCCTGGATAACCTCCAGCCATAGCTGCCTGCACACAGAGCAGTTGTGTGTCTTTGAGCTGAGCTATGCCCCCTGGGAGAATTCTCACACAAAATAGGTCAGAGGCCCCACAGGAGGCAACGGAGACCCAACGATCCTGACTGTGCACACCTGAGTCAAGATATGTGCATCTTCCTCGTATATACTGAAATTTACTGGGAGGTGGAGCTCCTTTTCTGGTTGGTCCCAGGTACCTGAGTGCTAAGAGGAGTATGATCTTGGAATCTGGAGATGGCTGGCCCTACTCTCCTATGCATAGGGTCAACTCCACACCATGACAGATGAGATGGGGCAGAGATTCTCTGAGAAGTGTTTAGATCCCAGGGAACAGGGCAAGAGGACCGACTCTGTGACCCATCTGGAATAAACGACTCATCGCTGGGAGCAGGAGAGTCCAGAGTCTAACTCTGGAGCCAGACCCACTAAATTTCACTCTTGCTCCCACCAAGTCCCACCTGTGTGATCTCGTGCAGCAAAAAGCAAGAGTAATAGTTCATTCTCCATGAGGTGATCATGTGAAGCGCTCAGAACAAAGACTTGGCACAGGGCAAGTCTTCAATCAATGTTACTTACTGTTGCCCTGTTAGAATACAGATCTAGGAAAGAAAGGGTGCTTGACACATAAAAGATGCTGTGTTAGGCAGGATTCTCTGGATAAACAAAACCAGGACCATTATGATGGTAGATGATAGATAGGTAGATTTATATAGCAAGAAGAAATATAACTTCTCATTCGCCCACACAGCAGTACAGAGGGCTCAGTTTGACTCACTTTTGTGGAACCATTAATATATAGCAGGTCTTTCAACTCACATGGGCTGCCCATCCAAGGTCAAGGAAGCAGACAGTGGAGTCTGCCCTCAGGCAAGACAGGCAGAGTCAGCACACAGTAGGGTGGGGCAGCCACACTTAGTAGGGCAGGAGCAAAGCAAAGCAGGCCCCACGGGGTCTCTAGTTCTAGCCATGTATGCAGTGACACTGTCCACCAGCAGCTTGGCAAAGCAGGCCTTGAAAGAGTCTCAGGCTCTCGCCATGTACAACAAGGTGACCTGATCCATGGGTTGGCTCAGCCCACAGGTCGGGAAGCACGTAGTTGAGGCAAAGGACTCCTTCCAACAGCAGCATGCTGGACCCATCACCAGGGAGAAGGCATGGCAGGAGGCCAGCCTTGGCAAACATTTCTCTCAGTCATCCTCCAATCAAGTTGTGACCTGATTAAGCCCTGCTCACATGTGCCTAGGGAGGCCCAGTTGGCACAATAAACCTAACTCTCACAGAGGCTCAACAAAGAGCTGTGGTAGAATTTCCACTTTTAATAGGGGAGATGCAGTTCTAGTGAGTGCACTTCATGCGCCGTCATCATCCCCCTGGCAGTGGAGACTGGGTATTGCTGGGATGCAGAAGAGGTTACAACAAAGCCTGCAGACTGAGGTGGACTAGGAAGAAAGGCTTGGTGACTTTTTCTGAAAATCAATCAATAAATGTCCTATGGATCACTCGGTGTACTGTGCAACTGTCTGGGGGTGGCACACAGTCAGTATCTGGTCCACTGCACAGGACGGCTATTGTAACCTGCCAGCAGGGGCCCCGTCAGCAGCAGCTAATCCCAGTTACACGGGATAAATATTCCTATCCACGGTCCCTCCTCACCCATCCAAATCACTGCCGTCAAGTCTCTTCTGAACCATAGCGAAACCTATATAAGGATTCCATGGCTGTAAATCTTTATAGGAACAGATCGCCTCATCTTTCTTTCACAAAGCAGCTGATGACAGTCCAATATTTACTCAACGGGATCACTAATCACACCTTCAAAAAACACACGCGTTGCCAGTGATTCCAACCAATAGCAATGCTGTATGTCACCATCTAGAACCATCCTGTGGGGTTTCTAAGACTTCAATCCTCACAGGAGCCAGCGGCCTCATCTTTCTCGCCTGGAGCCAGAAATGGGTAGGTTCGAACAATTGACTTGGTGTTAGCAACCCAATGTGCTGCCACCAGGGCTTCCAGTTCAGCCTTAGCGATGCCAAACAAAATAGCAACAACAGAAATCACCTTGCAAAACCCTTTAAAAGTGTCTTTCATGTTTGACTGGCCTCATGTTAGACTTGGCATAAACTCTCCACTTCCACCGAGTGTGTGCCCAACGACAGGGAGGAAAGAAAGGATGAAGGAAGAAAAGCCAGCAGATAGAAGAAATGTGAAGAAGGGCAGAAGTAGGAGACATGAGAAATGCCTTTTTTATTTCTATTTGAAGGCTGGTTTCCTGGAATCCTGATTCCTGCCCCCACCCCTTACCCCACCCCACTCTTTCTTTTAGCGCCAGGCTCTTTTATTCCTGAATGTATGAGCTAGTGTTAATGGGAATAGCAGTTTTGTACTTAGAAAGGAGATAATATCCATAGACTAAAAATATTGTGTCATGTGGCCATTTGCCAGAGACTTGGTAAGGCTTTCTGTAAAACCTGGCATTCTCTCCTCCTTTTAAAGGCTTGTTTAATCAAAGCTGCTCCCCTGATATTCATTCTTGGAAAACAGAAATTAAATAGAATGAAAAGCAATTGCAGCCCCTCTCTGCCCCAGCACTGGATAAGAAAAGTCCTGAGTAATCAGATCAATTCCGTGAACAAATGCTTGTCAAACAAGCTCTCTGGTTTCCCTGCTGGGAATATTTCTTTACCACCACCCCGACTTTCTCTTTCTGCAGCCCCGTCGTCCCGACTCTGGTTGGCTCACAGACAAGGAAGCTTCAGTCTGCAGACAAGGAGCTCATGCTTCCTGCGCCTGTATTGTGCCAGGGCACAAACAGAGGGGTTCCCAGCATCTCTGAGCGCCACTGTACCTCTGGCCCAGCCCGTCTCGATGTTGTCTTCATCAGTTACTTTCAGGCCTGCATTGGAAACCAGTGCCAAGAAGCCAGCCTCCCACCTTCCTCAAGGCAAATGGGTCGACTTCCAGGCCAGCTTGGCAAAATTTTCCAGAGGGAAGGAAAACCACAAACACAAACTCAATGCTATCACGTCGATGCCGACTCTTGGCAGCCCTAGAGGACAGGGTAGAATTGACGCTGTTGGGTTTCAGAGACTCACTGTTTACGGTCTTTCTCCTTCCGAGTGGCCAGTGGGATCCCACTGCTAACCAGGCAGCCAGCGTGTGACCACGGGGCCACCAGGGTTCTTGGAAAGAAGTCAGGTTGTCTTTCCAAGGGCCCTGGAGCCTCTTAAAGCCACAGGAGGGGTGGTGGAGGTGGTGGCTGAGAGACCACAGGGGAGGTGGCTTTCACAAACAGTCTATTTTCTCATAGTTCAAAGTCTGGGAGTCTGAACTCAGGAGACTGCTATAGGGAACAGAACAATTCTCTGGATTCTTGGGGAAGGCACCTGTCTCTTTCCAGCTTCTCTTCTGGGGCGGTCTTCACCTTCCCGGGCATCTGTCTCCCCACCTCTGCTTGCCGGCTTGCTGAATCTATTCTATCAACAGAAGAGATTCGAGCTCCAAAGACTGCCTCACTAACGTAACAAAGAAATGCCATTTCCCCCATGGGATTCTAGCGGAAGGTGTAGAGGTTGGAATTTGCAACATATAGTTTTCTTTCTTTCTGAATCATTTTATTGGGACTCGTACAACTCTTATCACCATCCATCCATCCGTTGGGTAAAGCATATTTGTACATTTGCATCTTTGTACATTTTCAAACCATTTCCTTTCTACTTGAGCCCTTGGTATCAGCTCATTTCCCCCCTCCCTTCCTCACCCTCTATCCCTCATGAACCCTTGATCATTTATAAATTATTATTATTACTTCATGTCTTACACTGACTAATGTCTCCCTTCACCCACTTTTCGGTTGTTCATCCCCCTGGGAGGGGTTATGAGTAGATCATTGTGATCACTTCCCCCTTTCTCCCCCCACCTTTTCCTTCCCCTCCTGGTATGGCTACTCTCAGTTTTGGTCCTGAGGGCTTTATCTGTCCTGGATTCCCTGTATTTCCAGCTCTTCTCTGTACTCATGAGCATACCCTGGCCTAGCTAGATTTGTAAGGTAGAATTGAGGTCGTGACAGTGGGGAGAGGGAGGGGAGCATTAAAGAACAAGAGGAAAGTTACATGCTTCATAAGTGCTATACTGCACCCTGATTGGCTCATCTCTTCCCTGAAACCCTTCTGTAAGGGCATGTCCAATTGTCCACAGGGTCCCTACTCTGCCCTCCCCCTCTTTCACAATGATATGATATTTTGTTCTGGGTCTTTGATGCCTGACACCCGATCTGATGGACACCTCATGATCACCCAGGCTGGTGTGCTTCTTCCTATAGACTTTGTTGCTTCTGCTCTAGAAAGGCTCTTATTTATCTTCAAGCCTTTAAGACCCCAGATGTGATATTTTTCCACACAGACCTATTGAGACAGAGTGATAAGTACCTAGGAGCATGGCCAGGGAGGGTGGAGGGAGAAATGGGGAACTAACAAATAAGGATAAGAAGAACATATTCTGAAATTGATTGTGGTACTGCTTGCACAACTCTTCCTTATCTGATTGAATGATTAAATCGTATAATGTAGGAAGTAACTATGTCAATAAAACTTATGGGGGCTGTAAAAAGCAAACATGGAATATATTGCCTATTATTTATGGACTTTTCCCTAGGTTTGGAAATTTCCAAAATAAAAACGTTGTAGGGAAAATGTTAAAGAGAGAGAGGGAGAAGTCAGTCAGTGCAGCAAACGGGGTCAGTCTGCTGCACAGGACCTGTTCAGAGGGTTGAGAAGCACGGATATTCTCCTGAGGACTAAGGTGCCCCTGCCCCAGAGTGAGGGTAGTTTCAATCGCCTCATATGCATGGGAAAGTTGGACATTGAGTAAAGAAGGTGGAAGAAGAATGGATGCATTTGAGCCACGCTGTCGGTGAAGACTATCACAGGCACCAGAGAGTGGCGACTGAAAACACAGATCTGGCCTGCAAGAAGGACAGCCAGGACGCGCCTTAGAGACCCGGATGGTGAGACTTGGTCTTCCGTGCTTTAGACATGCTGTCGGGCGAGCCTGGTCCCCGGGGCAGGGCCACACGCTTGGTAACATGGAGGTGCGGTGAAAAAGGAAGGCCTTCCCCAAGAAGAATTGGCCTGGTGACTGTGATGGTGGAATATAGAAACACGTGTGGCGCCATCCAGGTGAGGTCTTGTTCTGCTTGCACGTGAGGTCTCTGTGGGCAGGAGACGACGCTATACCATCCAACAACACGGTACCAAGAGGTCCTGGCAGGGAACCTTCACAGGACAACGGTGGGCAGGACAACAAAGCAACAGAGGCCCAGAGAAATGGAGACTCTTGAGTATCTGGTCTGCGGGAAGCAAATGACCCTGGAAGCACTCCTGGTTCCCTGGGTGACAGGGGTCGGCACTGCCCAGGATGGCAGAGGGAAAACCATTTTTATGCCTCTAGAGCAGTTGTTTGGTAGCTTTGATTCAAATTCAATTGTTACCTGTATGGCTCCTATGACTAAATCATGTATTTTGACTAAATACGTGGAATTGGTTTAGTGAGAGAAGAAAAATAAACAAAAACAAACCACATATTTTGGAGGGAGGGGAAACCATTCATTTCCATGATGTGTTTGTTCGCCTGAGGTATTTTCAATATTCTTTGCCAACACCCTGATGCAAAGGCACCTGTCTATTCTTCTCCAGTCTTCCGTAGTCAACGCCCGACTTTGACACGGGAGAGGATGGAAAACCATGGCTTGGATCAGGGGCATCTTCAGTCTGCTGAGTAACATCCCGGCTTTCCAGCACATTGAGAGGCCTTTCAATGCAGTGTCCTCTCAGCTCTTGACTGCCGCTTCCATTGAAGATGGGTGCCATTCAGGAAGAACGGAGATAGGGCACCAGCGGTTGAATTTTCCAGAACAGGAGAACAGGAAGGGAATATACCCCCTCTAAACACTCCACCCCGCCCCCCCATCAATGGTATTGCTTTTGTGTGTGTGTGTGTGTGTGTGTGTGTGTGTGTGTGTGTGACATCACTACCCTGGTAGGAGTAGGAAGCCCAGGCTTGTTCCTGGAGAGCTGCTGCTGGATTTGAACCATCAACCCTGTGGGCTGCAGTCCCACACACAACCACCACACCCCCAGGGCTCAGTTGGTGTCCCGCTTTACCAATGTTAAAATCTGGTCACTTTAGCAACATATGAAATGATGTCGAATGCAGGAAGATCACAGGCCAGTGGGCCGAAAGCCTTATGGATCCAGGGGTGGTGGAAGCATCTCTTCATTGGCATGGGTCTCGCCATGGTTCCTTCAGCTCCAGGGCTCTGGCTCCATCAGCGTAGCTCCAAGATGTTTGTCCACAGGACTGTCTAGCAGACAGTGTCTGTCCAGCCACCAGTGAGCTCTTTATCTCTGACACACCTCCAAACGAGGTCACCAAGCTGTGACCTGATTGACCGGCTGGGTTCTACACCTTCCTCAAGTTGACAGGAGTTGATGTAACTGCCTCAGAAGGTGATGAAAGGGTGTTTGGGGCCAGGACACCTCCGTTTCTGCTGGAGTTTCTGACTCAGACAAAGGTCTCCTTAAAGTTCTTGCTGTGAAATCAGAAGACTGCTCCTTGGACCTGCAAAGTCCCAGCCAGCCAGAACCTTTACTAGGTCCAGGTTCAAAAGATGACGGCTGCTTTCTCCTGGTGGTGTAGTGGGTTAGGAATTGAGCTGCCAACCAGCAAGTGGTCGGTTCAAGCACACCAGTTCTTCTGTTAAGGGAGACTGATAAGGTTTCTGTGTCTGAGATTTACAGCCTGGGAGGTAGTCCTAGAGCATCATGATGCACCGGAATCAGCTTGGGGCAGAGAGATTGGTTTTTGAGTCTTATTTTGAGGAAGACTTCGTGGAGCCGGAGGAGAGATAGGAACAAATGGAAGCAGAGAGTTCATCCAGAAACCCTTCTCTATGTGCCCTCTCAGTAGCCCCACTAGCAGCAAGGTTATTGCGCTTTTAATTTAATCCTTCGTCTGGTCTGCTGAAGACAAAGGGCATTTCACTTTATGCAAAAGTGCTTCCCTAATGGAAGGGCCAAGAGAAAGCCCCTTAATGCAGGAGCCGCTAGTCTAGATCATTTTGCCTCCGGCTGTGAGACTGATTAATGTCCTGTGAGCCTAAGGAGGCTGCAGTTGACTGTGGCAGTCACTGGGGCCATTGCCGAGCCTGTGGGGGGTGGGGTGGGGGAGGGGAGTTTGGGCCTTGGTGGTCTCATCTGATAGTTTCCTTTAGGAGCTGCAGCCTGGGACGTGAGGGGTGGGGGGTGGAAAGAAGAAGCACCCTAAATAGAATGATCCTCAAGCAGATCTCCTTTCCTTCATTATCCTTGGAGCCCCATCGATGCATGCCCCTCAGTCCCGCTCCACCTACAGCCCCTAGAGACACACAGAGCCAGAGCGTCGCCTTAGCACTGAGCCACAAGAGCCACCAAGCCTTAGGGTACGTAGTTGTGGAGCCGTCAAAAATGTGGCTGGTCTGAGTGGCAATCTGCTGCCAGCGCCAAAGACATCGATTTCCAAGGCTTGGCATGACGATGAAAGAAAGGGAAATGTTTCCTCCATCATTTTCGTGCTCTCGATATGGAACATCTGACCCTTCTGAATGTACTGAGTCGAATAATGTGTACGGAGAGTAATTTCGCCTCTTCCTTTTGGCTGTGATGATGACACTGAAGCCTGCTGACCAGAAGGTGGGCAGTTTGAACCCACTGGCTGCTCTCTGGGAGACAGCTGGGATCTGCTTCTGAAAGAAGCCCTCAGGGACATCTCTGGTCTGTCCCACAGAGCCTCTGTGGACCGGAGTGGACGCAGTGGCAATGGGTTTGGTTTTTTTAAATTAGAACATTTAAAGTGATATACGTGGTCACGTTCGTTTGCAGCTGCAAACGAACAGTGTACATACACATCAGTGGTTTCTGGATGAGCTCTTATTCTTAAAAATCCTGCCACACAGCCCCCCCCTGCACTAAGCTAGTTATGGGGGTAGGCGTCCTCATTTTAAAGAGATGGGGTTTCAGGAAAAGCCCCCAGGAACTGTTGTTTCATTGATCTTTCACCTCCAACTGCTGACCTGATCATTGTAGATTGTAGAGGCCACTCGTCTATGTGCAAGAGAGAACTTGTGGCAGTCACATACACTGGTGCCAATTTGACTTGGCATAGGGGTGGAGTCTAGCCTGTCAATCTGGAGAGAGCCAATGAGATCTCTGGATGGGCATGGCTTTCTCCTGAGAATTCTGGGAAGTCTTGCAGTACTTCCCAATTGGAGGTGAGAGACTTCACTCAGTCCCTTGGAGACCCTCTACTGACAAGACAACATGGCAGCATGCTGACAGACCCCGAGTCCCGCAACCTAGAGGAGCCGGAGGAGAAGTCACATGGGCTTGCCCTGATGGAACCAGACCTCTGGGACTGGAGAAGCCACAGAGAGACCCCTGCCAGTGCTGAGATGCTTCTACCGCCAATGGATACTGCTGATGAACCCTGAGCCCTGAAAATGAGGAGCCATCGGGAGACCCCTTCTAGTGCCGGGATGGTTCTACTGCTGCTGGATACATAAGACTCTGTACCCACTAACCTCTGATTGTCCTGGTGTCATTGCATGTGCCTTGTGAGTTGGAAGAAGACTTTATAGACTAGCATCAGACGTATGGGCTAATATCAGACTTATGACCTTGGACTGGACTGTGTTGGGATGTTTTCTTAACGTTCCATTCCTCTTGTATATAAACCTCTCCCTTATATCCATATGCGTGCTTATGAATTTGCTTCTCTAGTCTACCCCGACTAACACAGAACTTTATGTGAAGAAGCAACTTAACATCAAGAAGGAGCCCCAACCCGGCCCCACTCAAGTCCATAAGTCTGATGCAAGTCCTTTTCAGACTCACGTAGCCACATTGCGGTGACACAGAATAGAGGACCCAGAAGCAGGAGGACCATAGGCCAGTGGATGCAGAGTTCAGTGGATCCAAAGTCAGGGACATCAACGACTCTCTGCAGCAGGGGCAGAGTCCCAGCAAGCAGGAAAGTGACATCGCAGAGAGAGGTCCTCTCCGTTCTTCTTGCTCTTATACAAAAGAGTGGAGGGATCATCATAGCAACAGGCTTTGACTTGACTTGACTTGATTGACAGGTTTGACACTTCCCCCACCTCCACCCCCCAGCCAGGAGTGCCTGATTAGAGACATAATCTCCTACTCCAGGGGCAGTGATGGGTCAGAGAGACCCAGGTTTGATCCCCAGTCAATGCAACTCACATGTAGTCACCAGCCACCTGTCAGGATAGGCTTGTGTATTGCTTTTGAAACAGGTTTCAAAAGAGCTTGTAGGCTAAGGCAGATTAGGAAGAACGATCTGGCAAACTACTTCCAGAAATCACCAGTGAAAACCTGTGGCTCACAGAGGTCTGTCACTGACCACAGAGATGGCATGGGATGGAGTGGGAGGGCTCCACTCCATTGTGCCTGTCACCGCCAGTCGGGGCAGACTGGAGAGCCACGAACAGAAATGAACTTAATTCCTGGCACAAAGCTGAGCCCCCACATGTGTCTGCTTATTCACCCCCTTATTCATGCAGCTATTGGCATGAACGACTCTTGGATGCGTGAAGGAAGGAGTGACTTTGGGACAGAAAGATGATCTACAAAGAACAGCCCCCTCCCGCAACTTCAAGTTGTGTCCAGTCAGCTTCAAATGGCTTTGCATTAAAGCTGGAAATCGTGCAGCCAGCAAGCAGGACAAGCAGCCGCCCCACCCCCATGACTAGTTTGCTGAGTGTCCCCTTTCAAGTGGCCCCATCTCTGTGAGGTAGTGGCACTTGCAGGAGAGCTGTCCGCTCAGGTTCCCTTGGGTGGTCACAATTTCATGTCTTTCTTGGCCCAGCCAGGGCAGGGGCATAGCCAGGGGGCAGAGGCCCGTGCCCAAGGGCAAGAGGCTTCGTGGCCTCAGCAGCCCTTCTCTAACTCCACTAATGAAACCGATTCTCCCGCAAGAACTGCTGTCTCTGAGAGCAGCTCACTGGACCAGCTTCCCAGGCCACAGCCTGGAGCTCCTGGGACTTTTTGCATTGCAACTTGGCCTTGACAACTGGTCTTAGCTCTCCAAGAGGATGTGGCCCTGGACACCCACGCCTGCAACAAAATGCCCTTGAATTCCTGAGCAAGGCTGGTGGATACGTCTGGCATGTTAGTGCCTGACTCCAGGGTATGTGACCACCCTTGATTTTCAAATGCATTCCTACCCGAAGCCATGTCAATCTCTCCCAACTCGGAGCAAACCTCTGGGACAGGGTAGAACTGCCCTTGTGGGTTTCTGAGACGGTCAGCAGCAGGAGGTGCTTCGGTCAACAAAGTGCCAGCCATACTGATCCATCTCAGAGGGCCAGAGCCTGTGCTGCACGGTGTCGTGTGCATTCTTTATTGTGCACAAACCCCCTCTGGAAGGGGGGGGGGTGGTGGTACCATTCCCACTTTACAGATGAAGACACTGAAGACCCAAACGGGTAAGACTTTGTCTGAGCCCTCTTGCTCAGAGCAGCCGAGGCACAAAGAGGAGCGTAGGGCTGGCCCTACCACGCACGAGACACCGTGTCCCCTCACTGACCCACAGTGCTGCAGTAGACAGCACTGGAGACGCAGGGCTGGGAATCGTGCCTGGTTCAATACCCCCACATATGCAGTGGAACAAGAAGGGAGTACAAGAGAACACCAGGGGGAGCAAAGCAAAGAAGTCCCCAAGGAATTCTGAAAATAGACTTTGGATTCGGAGGGCAGGGCTCAGCACTGCAGCAGGCCTGATGGGAAAACTTTCATGAGGGTCAGAAGACAGACCTGGAACTATTTATAGTTCCCTCCCTCCTTTTTTTTTTTTTCTTCTACTTCCTTTTTTTCATGTATATCTAGATAACATAGGAAAGATAGACAATCCCGAGGCAAAAACAACAGGACTAACGGTTCAAAGGGGATAGAGTAGAGAGAGAGAGGTGAGGAAAAGGGAGTGTGAGGCCAACAAACTGAGGGGTGAGGGAACAACAAGTAATCTAAAATCGATGGCAAGGAGGGTAGAGAATGCCTGGTGGGGTTTGATCAAGTGTAATGTAGCCAAGAGAAATTACTGAGAGCCAAAAGAAGGTCATACATGATAGTGAGACAGGAGGGAAGTAAAAGAAAATAGAGTAAAGACCTAGGGGGGGCAAAAGACATTTATAGAGTTCTAAATATAGGCATGTATCTATGTAAGTATATTAATATATTCCAATAGGGGTATAGGTCTGTGTACACATATTTATATGGTTAGTATCAAGGTAACAGATGGATATTGGGCCTCTACTGAAGTACTCCCTCAAGGCATGAACACTTTGTTCTAATAACCTGGCATTCTGTGATGCTCACCTTCTCAACACAATGACTGAAGACAAAATAGGTGCATAAGCAAATGTGGTGAAGAAAGCTGACGGTGTCTGGCAATCAAAAGATATAGCATCTGGGGTCTTAAAGGCTTGAAGCTGAACAGGCGGCCATCTAACTGAGAAACAACAAAGTCCACATAGAGGAAGCACACCAGCCTGTGTGATCATGAGGTATTGATGGGATCAGGTATCAGGCATCAGAAGACTGAAAACAAATAATCATATCAAGGTGAATGAGGGTACTAGATGGAGACCCAAAGCCCATCTATAGACAATTGGATATCCCCTCACAGAGGGGACTGAGAAGCCAGGCATCGGCGCAGTATAGCAGCAACAAAACACACAACATACCTCTAGTTCTTTAATGCTTCCCCCCTCTCCCCCCACTATCATGACCCCAGTCTACCTTACAAATCCAGCTAGACCAGAGCATGTACACTGGTACAGAGAAGAGGTCTCGACACACAGAATCCAGGACAGATAAATCCCTCAGGAGCAGGACTGGGAGGGGAGGGGTA
This sequence comes from Nesogale talazaci, assembly GCA_004026705.1. Lineage (NCBI taxonomy): Eukaryota > Metazoa > Chordata > Mammalia > Afrosoricida > Tenrecidae > Nesogale > Nesogale talazaci. Next base: position 27,798 of record PVJH01023880.1, read on the forward strand.
AGATGGGGAAGAAGGGACAACCAATCAGAGTGATCAGCATATAACCCCCACCCCATCCTGAGGGGAAAGGAAAAATAGAAAAGTGCCTGAAAGGAGACAGTGGATGAGGTAAGATATGAAAATAATAATAATTTATAGTTTATCAAGGGTTCATGAGGGTAGGAGGGGAGGGTGCAGAAAAAAGAGGAGCTGATACCAAGGGCTCAAGTAGAAGGAAAATGTTTTAAAAAGGATGATGACAACATAGGTACAAATGTGCTTGATGCAATTGATGTGTGGATCATTGTAAGAGCTGTAAGAGGCCCCAATAAAAATAATTTATAAAAAAAGAAAGAAGCAACTTGTCTGAGATTACACAGAGCTGTGAATTCAATGTGGGATGTCTGTTTCCAAAGCCCCCTGACACACTCCATCCCCTCACTCTTCCCTGTGTCTTGGAAACCGATGCATTTCTCCAGAGAGCTGCTGCAGCTGCTCAGGCCTGTCTTGCTGAGACCCCCAAGCACCCAGCTCCCGTGTCTACACCGGTCCAGACAAGCAGTCTGTTGTGTGAACAGGAGACTTACACTGAGGGGCATATTTCTGATCGTGTCTTCTGGATCGAAGGCCTCCACCTGGCAAATGAATCCCGGCTTCTTGCCTTCTGCGATGTAGACCTCTCGACCTAAAGTGAACCAGGAAGCACCTTGTGAGTTACAGCAGATGGGAAAACCCAGCACAGAGGCCTCCCACAGCCCCAGAGCGAGCCAAGGACGCTGGCTGGTAGGAAGGAGAAAGCCAGCACTAAAGCCCACGCGGGAGACCACAGGGCAACTAGCTTGAGCGCATCTATCCACCGACGGGATGAATAAGATGGTGGGTTGGCCACTTGTCTCTCGGTCTGTCACACTGTGGTGGCCTGTGCATGGCCGTGCGGCTGGAAGCGGTGTCCCTGGCATTTCAAATGCCAGCAGGGTCATGTCAGGCCCACGGGTGCCAGCAGAGTTTCCAGACTCAGAACACAGGATGAAGATGGACTCAGCTAGCCGCTGCAGGGGGGCTGGACCCCGAACGCCCGACGCTTAGCATCCATCTGTCCTGAAAGAAGCGCAGCCAGCATGCTTCCTAGAAGCAGGGAGGTCGAGAGTCCATCTCACATCCTTGTCGGTGTTGTTGAGAGAGACCACTCCCTTGGAAAGGATCCCCTGCCTGGTGAGGGAGAATGCAGTGACAGGGGGGAAGGCCTTGGGCAGGGTGGACTGACTCAGTGGCTGGAACAGTGGGCTCCCACAGAAAAACAATTGCGAGCAATGTGCAGGCCTGGAGTGGGTTCGTTCTGGCATCTAGCCCTCTCGACAACTCAGTGGCATCCAGAGAAAGCTGGTCCTCTTGGTGGCCGGCATCCGGCTCATGTTCCAGGTCATAAGCGTGGGGACACCATGCCGGCAGTTACACGGTCGTCCAGGGCCTTATATGCTGCTCGCCCTGCAGACCACCCTGGAGACTCAGAGGCCTCTGGGAGAGTGGACAAGCACTGCGGTCATGGACTGCAGTCCACCGGGATGGGATGAGCCCACAATGGGCCCCGCACAGGAACCTCCAGAATGACGTGCCTGTGGCCCCGAGTCTCCCTTCCTGCATAAGGCTACACGCGCATGCAGAGACACCGGCCATGGGAGGCTCTGTGAATGGGGGGGACTTCTATTTGGGGGCGTGCTGGACTGGATGCAGTTCATTGGTTCCCTGCTCACTAAGCAGCTGCCTTTTCCAAGGAAAACATCTGCTCGTTTGTTTATGCCCTGGCTCTCCCTTGTCCCCCAGGGCCCTCCCCAAAGCCACCGTCTGGGCCGCTCCACTCTGTGCATCCCGGCATAGCTTACCTTTCACCCAGGTGCCTAGGAAGCAAGGCGGCTCATTCACATCCGTGACCTGGACAGTGAGGATCTGCAGGTCTGTGGACCCAACCCCATCCTTTACATAAATCTGCAAGTCAAATATGTTTGGTCCTGCTTCAAAATCGAGTTGTTCCTTCCCGGTGGTGACCACCTAAAACCAAATGCAAAATTATCGGTAAGCACGGCAAAGCAGATTGGCTTTGCGCACACAGGCCCTGCAGAAGGCGATTCATGGGAAGAAGGAGTGTGGATCTCCAAGGACCTTTCACTTCCTTCTGGAGGGCCAGGCTCTCCCCAACACAGGCCCTATGTCACGGCCCCACAGAGATGCCTGTGGCCGGTGCCGCTCTTCAAAGGCAAGAGAAATCATCCGAGGCATCCTGCTGCAATGGTCTGGCCGTGGAAGGCCCAAGGATTTAAAAGCCCATGAGGACTCGGTGTTCCTAGGATTGCTGTTCGATTTTATCTGAGCCCATCATTTCATGCCGGTTTTCCCAAGGCCACATCCAAGACAGAATAAGAGCAGGGGCGCTCGATGCAGCTGCATAATGAAGAATGATATTTACTTCTGTTGGATACCTCTCCACACCATCCCCCATTGTGTGGAAGACTTCTGTCCTCTGGGGGACAGACGCTGGAGGGGGGACACCAAGAGCCTAGGGGAGAGCCCAGTGAGGTTCACTGCCTGCCACCCCGGGCCTGAGAAAGGGCTCTCACATCTGCAGACACATCTCAGCCTAGCCCCAGAACCCACAGAAGAACCAGCCCTTTGGGACATCAAGGGGAGTATACCTGGTTCTTATCCCATTCCTTCCACGGAACTGCTATGTGGCTTTGAGACCTTCACTTGTCTCTGCTATGATTCTGTGTCCCTATGAATGCACCCAGGGACACTCTTCTGGTTCTAGCTGCCCTGCTAAGTGATCACACAAGGCACCTTAACCGGGAGACATTCCTACTGCTCTGACGGTTTCTGTGTCCCAGTTTGTCATTTCCTGCCATGGCTGAAGTCCTCTCCTGAACCCCAAGTCTGACTAGATCCTTGAATACCATCGCCCACTGCCAGCCCCTTCTCCTGGTCACCAGCTATAAGACACTCGCTCACGACCACCGAGCCAATTCTGACTCACAGTGACCCCCAAGGACGGTGTAACACCCTAGAGGGAGGACATGGTGTATTGTTGAGTCTATGGTAACTCCTAACGACTTTCAGAGACTGTGACCGAGTATAGCTGCTCCCCCCCACCCCACCCCCATCTGAGGGGTTCCTTGGCTTGGTCTTTATAGGAGCAGGTCGCCTGGCCTTTTTCCTAAGGGGCTTCTGGGTGGGTGTGAACTGCCAATCTTTTGGTCAGCAGTTGAGTGCTTGACTGTTGCCCCACCAGGCTTTCTCTGAAAACCAAACTCACTGCCATTGAGTCCATTCAGACTCATTGTGACCCTATAAGAGTGGGTAGAACTGGCCCCTGGGACTGTAGCTCTTTATAAGCATAGAAAGCCCCACCTTTCTCTTGGAGCAGTTGGTGGCTTCGAACCGCTGACCTTGTAGTTAGCAGTCCGATGCATAACCACTATGCCACCAGGATCCTTGTAGCAGGCCTCCTAGAGGAAAGGCACGATGTATTCTGAAACGTGGTATCTGGGAACTAAAGGAATCGTTCCTCTATGAACTTCCATGGGAACGTTGTTACTGCCATGAGTCATGAAAAGTTGACGTTTCCTTGGTTCTCACCAAGCTGCTTTGTGGAGCATTTCATTCAGCGATCACAACAGCCCCAGGCTGGTCAACGCCCATGATTTCACTTACAGGGACGTTCCTTAGGATGGAGGGGAGTGGACTCACCTCGGGTCACCAAGCGGGAGAGATGGCGTGTCAGCATGGTTTCAGGTTTTGGACTGCAGAGCTCACCCTGAGTTTGGGGGAGAGGCAGTCAGGCGGGTTTGGGGTGCAATAAGTTGGAAGTCACTCTGGATAAGGTTAAGCCAGTGGCAGTTGAGTGAGGTGATAGGCAACTGGCATCACTCGCAAGAGGGGGCACTGGGCTCCGAGAGGGCAGATCACAAGGCAGAAGAGAGCGTCCAGAGGACTTTGGAGACCTCGGTCTCAGGACCTGTCCTCACGGCTAGGGCCTCCCGCTCAGCAGTCACTGCCCTGGCTTCTCTAGGTGGTCCTTCTTGGTGCTGCTCCAGGAGGAAATTCCCGGACCAATAATTGGCCACAGGTGGCCCAGGGGCCTTCTCTCTTACTGAGCGATAAGAGTGTGGGAAACAGGAGGAAAGGGTGTGCCATCCTGCCTGATGCCCCATCTCCCACTTCCTGACTGTGTGGACCTGAGCGTGTCTAGCAGTACCTCTCTGCCCTTGGCCTGAACTAAAATACTAGGACACTGAAGAGCACCGTGCACCAATGAGCTCGGACCTAGGAACAGTGTAAGGACGGCACAGACCAGGCAGTGTTTCCTTCTGTTGTGCGTAGGGTCACTGTGGGTCAGAGCCAACTCGATCACACCTGACAATCACAACCCACTGCAGTGGATAAGTCCTTATAGTGTGTCTAGAGAATGAACACATGGCACGCACTCCACAGTATCAACGTTATCATTCCTCCTCCTCACTCCCACGCGCCTCTTCAACGCTGTTATGGCCCCAAACAGAAAGCCCCGCTCGGTGGCATGACTTGGAGCTGACCCTCAGAAAGCCCTGTGCGATGGAGCCTCAGGGCCAACAGTGATGAGACATTTGAGCCAGAGTCCCAGTAAGCTCATCTCTGGATTCACCCTGCTCCAAGGTTACCCAGGGTTGGGGGCGGGCATCGGGCCCTGCCATCACCTGTAGACGTCAGAGCCGGCTTTTGTGAGCAGCCTGAGGTGGAGACGAGGGCTCTGTCGGAGGGCGTGTCTGGTTATGGTGGCTTGGGGGGCGAGGGGCTCATCCTGAAGACAGCTGCAGGACTTGTGACCGTGTGGCCCGTCATTGGTCCAGGCTGCTGCCCTGAACTTTGGAGTCTAGAGCCGAGTGAGGGACTGAAAAAGTTACCTTCTCTAGTGACCAGAAAGGAACCCGAGCTGCTAGCCAAACGGTTCCGTGGGAGCTCCGGGGGAGAGAAGACGTGGCCATGAGCTCCTGTACGATTAGAGTTGATGCAACCCTGCCAGGCAATTCTGCTCCGTCACATGGGGTTGCCGTGAGTCAGAGTCGACTTGACAGTGCCCAGCAGCGGCAGCAACCGCAGGATCAGGAACAGAAGCGATTCTTCCAGCGCCCATTGACGTAACCAATGGGCCTAGAGGAGGAGGCACGCTCTGGTGGTGATGGAGGAGACGCTTCCTTGAGAGACAGCCCCGTTTAATCCCCGGGAGTGCCGGAAGGGCAAGACTTCTTAAAAAGACTTTGCGAGCTTCCTCAAAAAGGCCCTAGATGTCCATGGTTATATAAGAGACAGAGGCCTTGAGTTCAGTTCGTATTCCATACTGGACAAATCTGATCTTGGACAAATTAGTTCACCTTGCTGTCTCTAAAATATGAATGTGGATGTTAAGCTAAGGCAACGCCAGGGTTAGTTTCGACAATCAAGTGATCAGATCGGGGAACAAGCTTTGGAGCCTCTGTGCAATGGGGAGCATCCTCATCACCCTCATCATCATCATCGTTACGTCACAGGGATCCAAAACGAGGCCTGTCAAGCATAATGAAGGCAACGGATGAATGGGTAAGCATCCTGTGTGGTAGAGCCATAGGGTGGCGTACTATTCAGCCATCAAAAAGGATGCCCGTAGGAGCTGTCGCGTGAAAGGTCCTTGACAGCGTTGTTCTAGGAGGAAGAAACCGGTCCCAGAAGCACACACATTGCATGACTCCATCAACACGAAATGTCCAGAATGGGCACATCCATCGAGAGAGCAAGGTTCGAGGTTGCCAGGAGGTGGCTGGTGGGGCTTGGGCAGGGGGCGTGGGGGATAGGAATGACTGCTAAAGGGCCTGGGTTTTCCGGCTGGGGCAGTGAAGGTGTTCACAAATAAGATATGAGCATGGTTGCACAGCTCTGGAAATACCTGAAAGCCTACTGATACACTTGCACAAGGTAAGGGGATCTTACGGTGTGTGAATTATATATCATCGATTCTATACAACCAATGAAGTCGTGCTTTTAAACAACAACAACAACAACAACAGAGGATTGGAGAGCTAGAGCTTGACTGCCTGGGTTCCAAGATCAGCTCAGCCACCCACAAGCTGTGCAACGCGGGGCAAATGACTTAACGTCTCTGTGCCTCATTTTCCCCAGTGGAAAAGTGGAGCAGAGTACACCGCGTGCATCGGGACAGTCTGAGGATTGAAAGAGCAAATACTCGGCAGATACTAAGTGCTACACAAGGCAGGCAATTGGTGGGGCCAAG
>PVJH01023881.1:0-34017 GCA_004026705.1 Nesogale talazaci
ATGGATGGATGGATGGATGGATGGATGGATGGATGGATGTTGTACGAGCACCCAATAAAATGATTTTAAAATATATTTATATATGACTTTCAAAGTAAACCATAGTCATTCATAACCCATGAACAAACAGATGAATTCTGGGCTCCCACTTAATTCTAATCCCAAACCAAGAGCAGTTATGAGGGGGTACCAAAAAAAACCCAAATTGCACTGGATGGAGTGAAGATTTCGTAGTATGCATTTTTCCCACTAGGAGAGCATTGAGCACTCATTCTGCATTAATGTACCCCGAGGCGTCACTTGGGAAGTTTCTCTCTGATCACAGTGAATTTTTTGTAAAAGCAATTTTGCTCAAATCTCATTTTTTGTGATGACTGATTTAAGAGAACAGTGTATGGCTGTGAAATTTTGGTTCCTGCTTGGGGAAAATGTCACAGAAACTGTTGTGATGTTGAACACAATTTACAAGGAAAGCACTATGGGAAAAAACAAGTGTACAAATGGTTTTCTCATTTCTGAAAAGGTGAAATGTTAATTGATAACAAACCTCATTCTGGATGTCCGTAAACTTCCCAAGTAGATGAAAATGTCAACTCATAGTGCATCTGAAATTCGTTCTACCCGGTGAGAGTACCAACCAAGGATTCTATTTAGAGGTTCTGAAAAGATTGTGTACCAGAGTGTGACCAAAAAAAGGCCTGATTTGTGGCAGACAGGGGATTGTTTTGCTACCACAACAATGCACCTGCTCTTGCAACCATCTCAGTGCACCAGTTTTGGGCAATAAACACCATGCCTCTCTTTCTCTGTGTTAATCCGGGTAGACTAGAGAAACAAATTCATAGATATGCATATGGATATCAGGGAAAGGTTTATATACAAGAGGAATGGAACCCAGTCCAGTCCAAAGTCATAAGTCCTATATTCGCCCAAGTGTCTGGTATCAGTCTATAAAGTCTCCTTCTGATTTAGGAAGCACGTGCGATGACACCAGGACAATCACAGGCGAGTGGATACAGAGTCTTGTGTGTCCAGTGGCAGTAGAAGCATCTCAGCGCTTGCAGGGGTCTCCCTGTGGCCTCCTGAGCATCTCAACACTGGTAGGAAACTACATGCCCTCTCTGGCCCCAGAGGTTTGGTTCCATCAGGGCAAGCCCATGTGGCTTCCCCTCCAGTTCCTCCATTCTCCAGAATCAGGATTGATCAGCATGCTGTCATCTCGTCTTATCAGTAGTTTGTCATCTCAGAGACTCAGTCAAATCTCTCTACTCCAATTGGGGAAATACCGTGAGACTTCCCAGAATTCTAAGGAGAAAGCCATGCACACACAGAGGCCTCATTGACTATCTCCAATTAACAGGCTAGACTCCCCCCTCCCAATCATGAAATTGACATCAAACACATGACTGTCACACTCTGTGCACCTGATTCACCTGAACTCACGAATGAAGAGGGACACGCTAGGATAGCAATTTGATGATGTAGAAAAAAATGAATAAAAAATGATGGAAGTGCTCTCAGCCATCCAAACAGATGCGTTTGAAAAAATGTTTCCAAGAATGAAATCACAGATTTTACAAATATATTAAGTATAATGAAGAGTACTTTGAAGACAAAAAGACTGTTTTGTTAAAAATTTTAAATACAGGGCTGAGCCCCGGTGTTGTAATGGTTGAGTGCGGGACTGCGGCCCATGGGCTTGGTGGTTCAAATCTAGCAGTGGCTCTCCAGGAGCAAGGCTGGGTAGCTCCCACGACCACCAGAGGGCAGTGATGCCCCCCAAAAAATTTTAATACATAGTTTGGGGGGGGGTGAATTCCAGTTTGGGGGGTACCCCCTTATATTTCTTCTAATATAGCCCTGCTGGATAATCACCTTCATAAAGAAATCACTGAAGATAAAGATACTACATTCAAGTGTGATGAAAAAAGTACCATGTTTTTTGGACCATAAGATGCACTTTTTTCCCCCAAAAAAAGTGGGAGGGGAATGAGGGTGTGTCTTATGATCTGAAGGTCTGGCACCCCAGAACATTTTAGTATAGTGGCACTATTTGGTTCAGAATATTTTTTCTTATTTTCCTGCTCTAAAAACTGAATGTGTCTTATGGTCAGGTGTGCCTTATGGTCCAAATTATACAGTAGATAGTGCCCACGTATGAACTGGAATAGTCTCTGGGGTCTTAGAGGCTTGTATTTGCAACTGTTTAAGTGAAGCATCAACTAAGTCTACATTGAAGATACACACAAGCCTATATGATCCAAAACTGATGATAACAAAATCAAAATATAATGAAGGGGAAAATATCAGGGCTTCATTTCTTAACACCCAATTTCTGAAAGGCTAAAGAGGGCAGTGAGAGTCCAAAATTCACCTGCAAGTGATCTAGGCAGATTAATCCTCTGGCAGATCCCCTCTGGCCACAGACAAGGAACTCAAATAGCTTTACAATCAGACAGAGCTTATTGTAAACTTGATTATGGTGGATCAAACCATAGTATAATATGATACTTGGTCAATTGACCTCCCTCTTGACCCAACCTGAATTTGCCCTAGGCTCAAATATTTGTCACTGTATTCTACAATAGAAATTTCTTCTCTGGTCTTTTTAATATTGTTGGTGGTCATTTCTTTCTTGCTCTCTTTTGATTTTGATCTTCATATTATTATTTTCTTGTTTATATTTCATTTTGTTTTATTGTTTCAGTTAGATTTCAGAGATTCGATGCATAGAGACAATAATTGCTGCAATGGTTTATCTTGAAGAGGGAAGTTGGGAAAGCAAACAATGGATGCAGGAAAGGGGAGGGAGCACTGGAACTGACTGTGATGTCTACACACTCTTTTTAAAAGTGACTGAACTATGAAAGTGTATGATATATGGACATAATATCCAAAATAATTACTAAAAAAAAAAAGGAACCAAAGTTGACCAATGGTTACCATGGGTGAAGAAGGAAGAGATTTTTTTATTAAGGGGCATTGAGTTTAAGTTAATAGTGGTGGAATCATTTGGGAAAGAATATCAATAATAGTTTTAAACAAATAAAGACACAAAGAGTTTAATCAATGGCCCTGAACTATAGACGTAGAAGTTGGTGAATTGGAAAATGTCTTTTTGTGTACATTTTTGCCACAACTTCAAAAAATTACATGAATAACTGAGCGCCAGAAAGAAGAATTGGTCTAAAATATGTTGTGGTAGCGATTGTACAACTCACTCCTCTTGCCATGATTGAACTATTGAGCTGTAGACTATGTGGATGAAGTGTCCATCAGACTGTTTTAACAGGAGAGAGAAAGCCCTGTGGTGCAGTCCCACTCTGCCACGTAGGGTCTCTGTGAACCGGAATCCACCCTCAGCAGCCATCCGCAGCACGCCCTCACGGCCATCGAGTCGACGCTAGCTCGTAATGACCGCACAGCACAGTGTGCGACTGTCCCCAGGAGTCTTCAAGATTGTGACTGGGGATGGGAGTGGGAAGTTCTGTCTTTCTCCCTCAGGAGAATTGGTAGTTTCAAACTGCTGACCTTGCAATTAGCAGTCCAATGAGCGCACACACACAAAGCCATCTTAATATTTGTACTTACTAACTTGTGTTTAGTAACTGGTTCTTTATAACATGTACAGTGACATCAATTGTATAATGGTTTTAAATAGATTGGACTCTCCCACTGTTAAATAGATTTGACTTTCTGCGGTACTTCTGAACCGTTCTCTACAGCAGCAAGCAGCACCATGCACATTCCCAGAAGCAATGCATGAGCGCTCTAATGCCTCCATGTCCTCAACAATGCTTATCATTTCCCACTTCTCTGAAAACCACCCTCCTACTGCATGTGAAGCAGTACCTCATCATCATTCTGATTTGCATTTCCTAAATAACGAATGACCTTGAGTATCTGTTCACCTACCATCTTTGGACCAATATGTATCTGTTCACCTACAGCATCTTTGGAGCAATATCTATTCAGGTATTTTGCTTATTTTTTAAATTAAGCTATTTGTCTTTTTATTGTTGAACTGTAAGGGTTTTTTTTATATATTCTGGATATTGAACCTCTCTCAGATATATATTGTCAAATAGTTTTCTCCTCACATTCATGAAAAAGTATTTCAATGCACAATTTTGATGCAGTTCCATTTGTATTTTTTATTTATATCCCATTCTTTTGTGATCATATCTGGTCATTTTGACAATCTGTTGTCAAAAATGAAGTCTTAAATTTTACCCAACATTTTCTACTAAGTATTTTTTATTTTTAGTACTTAACATTACAAGGGATAACATTGCAAACATCATCTGAATCTTGACTGAAAGCAGAGAATATCAGATGTTTACTATGTGTTATTGACTACAAAAAGACATTTGACTGTGTGGATCATAACAGACTGTGGATAACATTGAAATGAATGGGAATTACAGAACACTTAATGGTCCTCATATGGAACCTGTACACCAATCAGGAGGCCTTGTAGGAACCAAACTATGGAATATTTAATGTCTCAGTGTTGTATCCTTTCACCAAACTTATTCAATTTGTCTGCAGAACAACTCACCTAGAAACTGGATTATATGAAAGAGAAGCAAGTGCCAGGATTGGAGGCAGGCTTATTAACATCCTTCCATAGGCAGATGACACAACCTTGCTTGTTGAAAGGGAGGAGTGCTTGAAGCACTTGCTGAGGAAGAGTAGGGACTGCAGCCTTCAGTCTGGATTGAAGCCCATTGGGAAGAAAACCAAAATCTCACAGCTGGATGAATAGACTCCATCAAGGTAAAAGGAGAAAAGATCAAAGTTATCGATGATTTCCTTTTCCTTAGATCCATAATCAATGCTCACAAAAGTAGCAGTCAAGAAATCAAGCAGGATAGTGTATTGTGAAAATGTGCTGCAAAACCCCTTTGTTAAAGTGTTAAATATGGGGGCGAAGGGGAGGAAAAGGAAAACGATCACAACGATGGACATATTACCCCCCAGGGGGGATGAACAAAAGAAAAGTGGGTGAAGGAAGACCGTGGTCAGTGTAAGATGTGAAAATAATAATAATTTATAATTTATCAAGGGGTCATGAGAGGGAAAGGAAAAGGGAAGGAAAAAAGAGGAGCTGATACCAAGGGCTCACATAGGAAGTAAATGTTTGGAAAATGATGGCAACATATGTACAAATATGCGTGATACAATTGATATATGGAATGCTATAAAAACTATAAGAGCCCTCAGTAAAATGATTTTTTTAATCAATAAAAATGAATAAATAAAGTGTTAAAGAATAAAGATGTCACTTTGAGGACCAAGGTGCACATGACTCAAGCCATATTTTCAGCCTCCTCATACATATGTGAAAATTGGACAATGAATTACTATACCTGAATTACTATACCTGAATTACTATACCTGGTGTTGATAAAGAATATTGAAGGTACCAGGGACTGCCATAAGAACAAACAAATTTATCTTGGAAGAAATAAAGTTGGAATGCTTTTTAGAAGCAAGAATGCCAAGACTTTGTCTCACATGCTTCAGACAGGAGGGAATGGCCTCTAGAAAAAGAGATAAAAAAAAAATTTTTAAAAAAACAGAAAAAAGCTGAGCCCCGGTGGCGTAGTGGTTGTGCATGGGATTGTGGCCCACTGGGATGGAGGTTCAATTCCAGCTCCACGGAGCAAAGGCTGGGCCTCCTACTCCCACCACCTGAGGGCAGTGATGCTCAAAAAAACAAAAAAAAAACTGAAAAGGAGATCATGCTTGGTGAAATAGAAGGGCTGAAAAAAGCGTAAGATCCTCAACAAGATGGAGTGACATTGTGGCGGCTACAATGGGCTCCAATGTAACAATTGTGAGGACCGTGCAGGGCCGGGCACTGTTGTACATACAGTCACTGTGAGTCGGAACTTGCCTTGAAGCATTCAGAAAACAATCGGCCCTGGGTCCCTAGTGGCAAGCCCCAGCGAGTCTCAGCCCAGTGGCCTGTTTGAAATATTTTAGGTAAAGAACCACCCTCCAAATCAGAATCAGAACTGCCAGAAGAGAGGCTGACAGTGATCCTGGTAACCCTTGGTCCCAGTGGTCCCAATGCTGAATGAAGGCAATGACCCACAGTGTGGCTTGAGCCTAACAGAGTTCTGCAGTAGTAAAATGAAGGGCTGTCACTTCAAGTCACTGAGGAGGAGTGCTGGAAGCACTTGCTGAGGGAGATGAAGGACAGCAGCCTTCATCACATGTCCACCAATCCCACACTTGCAACTCATCCCTCCAACTGTCAAGGAAACAGCATAAAGATGTATGCTCGTTTAACACAGCATGCCCAATCACCATTCTGTGCTCCTTTTTTGGTCTATAAGCATAAATAGACTGAGGATTCTGTGTTGTGTGTCCCTCTTAGGGGGTGTCTAGAAAGACCTCAATAAATAACAGTACTGGTAACTCTTTATTAAGTAGTATTTCTTTATTAGACATTTTATATATTCTAACTGATTAAATAAGTTCTAACAGTCCTTTTAGTTAGATATTTTTATCCCCATTTAAATATGAATAAACTGAGTCTCAGGAGAGTAAGGAGGGCGTCGAAATGTTCATTCACATTCACCTAACTCCCACGTCATGCTATTTTCACTGCCCATTTCCATGCAGCCTTGGGTTTATTTAGCAAATAAGATCGATGAAGGTAAAATCTTTGTCTCCTCTCTTTTTAAAAGTCATGTATTCCCAACTCTATAAATCATTCATTAACAAGTTTGGGTTATGGTTTGTATATTTCCTTAGCACAAGTAGAGTGAATTCAATAGGAGCCTAAAAGGCAAAGCTCTTGGCTACTAACTGAACTGTTGGCGGTTTGAATCCACTAGCCACTCAATGAGCAAGAAAGACCTCGGGAACTGCTTCCTCTGGCAGCAGAGAGGGTTACACATGGGGCTGCTAATCAGATCAGCAGTTCAAACCCACCAGTTGTGCTGTGGCAGAAAGATTAGGATTTCTGCCCGTACAAAGGTTGACAGTCTTGTCACCCTACTGTGACTGTCGGGTCTCTATGAATCAGAATCAACTCAATGACAGTGAGCTTTGGGGATTGGGTTACTAGAGTACACTCTGCATAAGCCAGACTCTGTGTATGGCAGAAACCTGTCAGAGACATAAAGCCTCTACTAAAATGACTATACCAGGCCAAAGGCAGGGAGCTCTCAACACCGAGGAACCAGGTCCACCTGTCATGTGTCTCACAGTACCAACAACCAAGCCACCAGAGGTGCAAATGATTAATGCTTTGGTCTGTGACCTGAAAGATTCAAGGTTTGAGTCTACCCAGTGGTGCCTTAGAAAAAATCCCTGGCAAACCGCTTCTAAAAAATCCATCATTGAAAACATTCTGCTCTGATAGTCATGGGATTGCCATAAGCCCAAATCAATGCAGTGGCAATATCAGAACCAGATGTTGAATGTAGACCCCAAAGCTGAGGATCCTAGGTAATTGCTTGTGTCTAAACCTGCTCTTCACATGACTAAGAGGAGGCTAGAGCTAGGGATGGATCACTTCTGAATGTCAAGCAAAAATTGTGCACAAATAGAAAACTAAAATGCGCATAACCGGGTGGAAACCCAAGGTAATATAGCACTATATTTGATCCAAGTCTTACCTGTGAATTGCAAAATATGTAGGCTGTGCTTGATGGTGGAGGTAGTCTATTAATGTTGACAGCTTTGGATCAAAATTCATAATCCTGGATTTTCCTTCAGATGCTTGTCCGTAAACATTTTATCACCTCAGAACGCCTGCCATGCAAGGCCGCATCTGATGCTGTGAAGGCTGTTGGCTATCAGTGCTTCATGAGTGCTAAATATAAAATAGTAAAGCTGTCCAAAGATGAATTCACACCTGTAGCAAGGAAGACCATTGCACTAGACAGGAGTTTATAGTTCAAAAACACTAAAATGAGAAGCAAAGGGATATTTCACAACACTAATGTTCTCCCAACAACCACTCTTCAATGAGAGTGAGCAAGTGTATCTGTATTCATGTCTATTGTTTTATAACAAATTATTCCCAAATTGCAACTTGAAATGTTGTTACATGTTGTTCACTTGGCTTTGATCTCTGGTACCTGCCCTGCCCCGTTTCACAACCGTTGCTTTGTTTGAGCTCATTATTGCAGCTGTGGCTCCCATTTATCTCACTTAGGATCTTCTTCTTGTTGCTTTTGACCCTGTACTTTACAAAACATGATGATCACACTCTCTTGATAATGTGTCCAAAATATGTGAGACAAAATTCACCCTCTTCACTTTTAAAGAGCATTTTCACTGTACTCCCTTTGAAACAGATTTGCTTATTCTCCTGGAAATCCACAGTACTTTCAATACTCGTCGTCAATACCTTACTTCAAATACATCAATTCTTCTGCAGTCTTCCTTATTCAAAATAGCTTTCATGTGATTATGAAACAATTAAAAATGCCATGGCTTGGGTCAGGTGTATATTGGTCCTTAAAATGACATCTTCACTCCTTGACACTTTAAAGAGGTCTTGGGCAGAAGATTCCCCCACAGAGTACATCCTTTGGTTTCTTGGCTTCAACGTATATAAGTCAAATTAAACTCTTACAACTTTGACCTATTCTATGTTTATCATGATATTTTCTATTATTCAGATTGTAGAGATCTTTGTTTTCTTTACATGGTGTTATAATCCATACTGAAGTCTTTATCATAAAGTGCCTCAAATTCTCTTTCAGTAAGCAAGATTGTATTATCTGCATATTGCAAGTGGTTAACTAGCTTTCCTCCTATCCTGATTTCATGTACTTCTGAATATATCAAACAGGTTAAATAAGTACAGATTCAAATAGCACACATTTGTCATCTCACGGTATGTCTAGGTCAAGAATTTAAGCTCAGCTTGACTGGGTTCTGTAGCTCAAGATCTTTCACATGCTGCCATCAGCATAATTGGGAAGAGTTACAATCATCTCAAATTCAACTGAGGTAAGAACTGCTTTCAAAATCCTGTGGATAGTTACAGGTGGGATTCAGTTCCCCAAGAATTGTTAGACTAAGGGCCTTAGCTATTGGCTATACATCTTCCTCACTTCACTATTATGTAGCCTTCTCCATGTGTCATCTTATAACTTGGCAGCTAGGTTCTCTCCTTGAGCATGCATAGTGGTTGTGTGTGGGACTGCAGCCCACTGGGTTGGTGGTCCAAATACACCAGCAGCTCTCCAGAAGCAAGGCTAGGCCTCCTACTACCACCAGAGGGCAGTGATGCCAAAAAAAAGACAGAAGCCAGAGCCCATTGTTGCCAAATGTCAGAAGTGTCACTTTATCCCTTTTGCAATATTGAATTAATTCAAAACAAGACTTCACAAAAGAATTCTATGAAATATTCAGTGAAGAGCTGTCACTAATAATGCACAAAATATTCCAAAATATAGAAAAGGACAACAAACTCCCAAACCCATTCTATGAAGTGAACATAACCCTTATACCAAAGCCAGGCAGAGACCCCACGAAGACAGAAACTACAGACCACACGAACATTGGGACAAAGATTCCTAACAAAATTCTAGCCAATAGAATCTAACAACACATCCAAAAAATAACACACTATGAGCAAATGGGATTTCTACCAGCGATGATGGTTGAACATTAGAAAAACAATCAAGGGCAGTGATGCCCCAAAAACAAACAAAAAAAAACAATCAGTGTAAGCCACCATATAAACAAGGAAAAGAGCATGAACCACATGATCATATTAGTAGATGTAGAAAAGATATTTGACAATATCCAACACACATTTTTTATTTTTAAAAAAGTATAGGAATAGAAGGGAAATTCCTGAACATAATAAAAATCATAGATAAAAAGTCAACAACCAACATCACGTTCAATGGAGGAAAAGGGAAACATCCCCTCTGACAACAAGAATCAGACAAAGATATTCTACACTGTGGCGGAAATCTTAATCAGAACCATTTGGCAACAAAAATAAATCAAGGGCAGCTTTTAAAGATAGTTTAATCAATCAAGAGCATTCAATTGGGCAAAGAAGAAGTGAAACTCTATTTGCAGATGATGACTGTAGATAGAGAGGACCCAAAAAACGTCACAAAATGATTGTTGGAGACAATCAAGGAATTGGGCAATGTAGTAGGATATAAGATCAACAAGGAGAAATAATTGGACTCCTGTGTACCAGTGATGAGAGCCCCAAAAATATATCAAGAAGGTAACACCATATACAAGAGTTACACAAAAGATGAAATACTTGGGAATAAACCTAATGAAAAAAACAAAAGGCCTATACAAAGAAAACTATAGAACATGATTGCAATAAACCAAAAAGAGGTCTACATAAATGGAAATATATCCTGTCCGTGGATAGACAGATTTGATATTGTGAAAATGTCAATACTACCTAAAACAATCTATAGGTGAACTTGAGCCCAACTTCATCCTTTAAAAAAGTGGAAAAACTAGTTACCAACTTCATATGAAGAGAGAAGAGACCTAAGAGAAGCAAAAGCCTCCTTTAAAAAAAATATAAGGGGAAAGGCGGATGGTTGGATAATGATAACAGCAGCAGACATGTGAAGGTGCTTGGCACAGTATGTTTTATTTATGTATTGTGAAAAATGATGTACGAGCCCCCAAAAAAATGATTTTTAATTAAAAAAAAACAGGTAAGAGGCTGCACACTACCCAAGCTCAAAACCTAGTAGTCAAAACAGCTTCAAACTGATATAATGATAGATTCATAGGCTAGAGGAACAGAATAGAAAAGCCCCAAACAAATGAATTCACCCACAGGCAACTGATCTTCAATACAGGACCAAAAGCTATCAAATGAGATAGCAACAGCCAATGCACAGAAAGGACTATAGGGCTGGCCCCACCCCGAAACACAATATCCCCCACAGTGCTACAAGGGACAGCACTGGGGTCACAGTGCAGACATAGTGCCTGATCTGATCCCACCAGACTGGGTGAAAATGCTAAGAGCATGAAGCAGAGCAGCAAGGAGAGCAAAGCAATGAAGTACCCAGGGAATGCCAAAAATAGATTTTAGGGCCAGGGTGTGGCACTCTATCTGACTGGACTGGGAAACATTCCTAGAGGTCAGCAAACAGACCTGGAACTATTCAGAGGCTCTTCTTTTTTTATCATTGGGTTTTTGTGGTGGTGGCGGATTTGTTTACATTTGTTCTTTGATTTTGCTCCATCTTGTTTTGTGCTTATTGTTGTCTCTGTATGTCTATCTAGATAAGATAGGAGGGATAAACAATCTGGAGAAGAAAACAACTGGGCTGATGGTTTCAGAGGGGCGTGGGAGAGGGAGGGAGGGGGAGGAAGTGGGTGTAAACGAAGCCAGGGAAAAAGGAACAGCACGTGATCTAAAATCAATGGCGAAGAGTGCAGTAGAACACCTGGTAGGGCTTGATCAAGGGCAAGGTAACCAAGAGGAATTACTGAAACCCAAATGAAGGCTGAACGGGATAGTAAGACAAGGAAAGTAAAGGGGAATAGAGGAAAGAACTAGGAGGCAAATGGGTATATTTAGAAGTCTAAATACCAGCATGTACATATGCATTTATACATAACAATATGGAAATATAGATCCATTATATATATTTATATGTTAAGTATTAAAGTAGCAAATTGGACATTGGGCCTCTATTCAAGTACTCCCTCAATGCAAGAGTGCTTTCTTTTAATAACCTGGCATTCCATGATGCTCACCTTCCTGACAGGATGACTGAAGACAAAATGGATGCATAAACAGATGTGATGAAGAAAGCTGGTGGTGCCTGGCTATCAAACGATATAGCATCTAGGGTCTCAAAGACTTGAGAAGCAACAATGTCCACATGGAGAAGCACAACAGCGTGTGTGATCATGAGGTGTCTGTGGGATCAGATATCGGGCACCAAAGACCCAGAACAAAAAATCACATCAAAGTGAATGAGTGGAGACCCAAAGTCCATATGTAGACAATTGGACATTCCCTTACAGAAGGGTCATAAGAAAGGGACGAGCCAGTCAGGATACAGCATAGCACTGATAGAACATACAACTTTCCTCTAGTTTTTTAATGTTTCCTCCCTATACACACACACCACACACTAACATAACCCCAATACTACCTTACAAATCTGGCCACACGAGAGTATATACAGGTACAGATAAGAGTTGGAAGCATAGGGAATCCAGGACAGTTAAATCCTTCAGGACCAATAATGAGAATAGTCATACCAGAGGGGAAGGGGAAGATGGGAGGAGAAAGGGAAACTGATCACAATGATCTAATTGTAACCACCTTCCAGGGGGATGAACAACAGAAAAGTGGGTGAAGGGATTCAACAGTAAGATAGGGGAAAAAATAATTTATAAATTATCAAGGTTTCATGAGGGAGGGAGGTTAGGGAAGGAAGGGGGGGGGGGGGATGAAGAGCCGATACCAAGGGATCCAGTAGAAAGAAAATGTTTAGAAAATTATGATGGCAACAAATGTAAAAATGTTCTTTACACAATGGATGGATGGATGGATGGATGGGTGTTGATAAGAGCTGTAGAAGGCCCCAATAAAGAGATTTTTTAAAAACACCACTTTGCCAGGGGAGGGCCCACATCAACTGGATCAATTCCCCATGATGTGGAGATAGGGAAAAAAACAATCTGTTCCTGACATATAACATCACTCAACAGTCACCCTAAATTGATGGAAATTCCTACGAAAGTGATTACTGAATCTTATTCGAAATTCAAATCAAGAGGTGCCAGGATGCATGTCTATTCTAGACTACTCTTTAGTAAGTGAGTAAACTGAGTGGGGCAGCATGCCATTGGGAAAAAATGCTCAACATGAAACATATGGATCCTCAATGGGAGAATAAGCTTAGTATCATGTACCTAGTAGAGTGCCTTGACCTAATTTGTATTCAGTCACGGCAGCCCGGGCCATATGCAATAGATAATCAGGTCTTTTAGACTCTGTCCTTTTGATGCACACAACGTTCTTTGTAGATCACACCATAAGAATATGATCAGAAATTCCCACTAAACTTTGCCTTAAGCACAATGGTAGCAGATTAAAGAACTGGAAATACTCCAATTGGTCTAAGGCTGAAATCCCCCAGTGAGAGAAGATGCAGAAATATATCCTAAAGACATAGATATGAACGTAATTGAACTTGGACTCAAAATTCTCGCCTTGAGGATGCCCGATAAGTGGCAACTCAAGATCACCACATGTGCTCTATTTTCATACCCTCGTTGTCTCTTTATGACATCTATAGCCCAGTTCTGTCTTTTTGAATGAACATTATTGAAAGTTTTATCCTATTTACAACTCTGGTTACTAGTGTAAATAATGTAATCTGTACCAATCAAAGAGCCATGTATTTGGGTCTAAAATACTTTCCTATACATATGTACTTTCTTTTTCTTGGCAGTGTTTTAATTCCATACCATTGACCAAATTAATGATTATATAGAATAGAATGACCATATTCTCCAAGGTAGTAACATCATATCCTTCAATAAAACAATAATGATGCCTTTAAAGTAAGTCAGGACCATTTAAAAACCATAGATATATAGTTTTTTACCTTGTATTTGATTGTAGCCCTAATATTAGAACAGTTGAATTTTATGACATGGCCCTGCTTAATACCAACTCCATGAAGTGATCATTGAAGATATGGGTGCTAACCAATCACAATGACCAACATATAACTCCCTCCCAGGGGGAAGAACAACAACAAAAATGGGTGAAGGAGACAGTGATTGGTGTCAGACATGAAAAAGATAATAATAATTTATAAATTATCAAGGGTTCAAGAGGGAAGGAGGGTAAAGGAGGTGGAGGGTATGAGCTGATACCAAGGACTCGAGTGGAAAGAAAATATTTTCAAAATGATAATGGCAACATGTGTACAAATATGCTTGACACAATGGATGGATGGATGGATGGAGTGTTATAAGAGCTGTAAGATAGAATGATTTTTTAAAAGAATATATGGGTGCTATAGCTAAGTATAGTGAAGAAAGATGATAGTTTCTTGCTTTCAGGAAAAAAAAGCTAGCATCTGTGAGCTTAAAGACTTATCTTAAAAGAAGCAGCCTTCTAAGTGAAGCATCAGCCATGTCTGCATAGAAGAAACACACCAGGGGTTAGGGCTAGAAAAAAAAAAAGAAAGAAAAAAAGCAAAATAAAGAAGAAGCACCCCAGCCTACATGATCCAATAATAAGGTCCAAACCCAGAAAAGGGAATAATATTAGAGATTAAGTTCTGGGCATCCAGTTTGTAGAGCCTACAGATGACAGTGAAAGTCTAAAACCCATTCAGAATCCCTCAGGCAGATGAAAGCGCTGGTGAATACACTCTTGACAGTTGACCAGAGATGGAATAGGTCCTGTTATCAAACAGAGTAAATTATAGGGTGGATTACTGCAGTTGTAGTTAGGCAAAAATATGATAGCTTGTTATTGATCTCCCTCTTGATCCAATATGTAATTGTTCCGTTTTTAATATTTTCTGTCTTGTTGCCAATTAAGTCTTCTCTCTCTTTCATTCATTGTTTTTGGGCTGTTTGTACTTTGTCTTCATATTTTTGTTTTTCTATATGTGAAATCCAGATAAGGTAAATGGATTAATCGTGTGGCAATCACCTAATCTGCTGTCAATTTGAGGATTATGAGTGTAGAAGTGGAGTCTAGTCTGTCAGTCTGGAGATAGCCAATGAGACCTCTGTGTGGGCATGGCTTTCTCCTGAGAATTCTGGGAAACCTAGCCGTAATTCTCGCTGGAGTTGAGAAACTCACAACCCTCGCACTGGGAGACATTACAGCTGACAAAACACATGGCAGCATGCTAAGAAACCTTGAGCCCTGGAAACTGGAGGAGCCACTGGGGAGACCCTTGCCAACAATAAGATGCTTCTACCACTACTGGATACACAAGACTCTGCATCCATTGGCCTATGGTAGTTCTGGTGTCATTGTATGTGCTTCAAGAGTCTGAAGAGGACTTCTGGATTGAGATCAGACATGGGCTAATATCAGACTTATGACCTTGAACTGGGCCAGGATGTTTTCTTCATTTACAGTTGACCTTGTATATAAAACTCTTTCTTATACACATATGAGTGTTTATGAATTTTTTTCTCTAGTCTACCCAGACTAACACAAATCAGTTCAAAGGAATAAGGCATGGGAGGCCAGAACTGGGAGATCAAAAATGGTAAGTGCAAGGAAGAAGAAATGTCCTAGAATTGATTGTAGTAATGGTTGCACAATTCTTTTATTTGTTTTTGTGTTTAGGGGCATCACTTTCCTCTGGTGGGAGTGAGAGATCCAGCCTTGCTCCTGGAGAGCTGCTGCTGGATTTGAACCGCCAAGCCAGTGGGCTGCAGTCCCACACTCAACCACTATGCCACCGGGGCTCAGCCATGCACAATTCTTTTATTATGTATAACAAACAATTTTATTGGGGGCTCATACAACTCTTAACAAAACCCATACATACATCCAATTTGTCAAGCACATTTGTACTTTTGTTGCCATCATCATTCTCAAAACATTTGCTTTCATCTTGAGCCCTTGGTATCAGCTCAATTTTCCCCTGCTTCCTGCATGAACTCTTGATAATTTCTAAATTATTATTATTATTTTCAGGTCCTCCACTGTCCAATGTCTCTCTTCACCCACTTTTCTGTTGTCTGTCCTCCCCTGAGGAGGGGGGTTCTATGTACATTCTTGTGATCAGTTCCTCCTTTCTCTCCCCACCTTTCCCTTCCGCTCCTGGTATTGCTACTTTCAATATTGGTTCTGAGTTGTACAATATTTATCAATATCATTGAACTGTTGAAATATATGATACATGAATTGTATGTCAGTGCAACTTTTAGAAATAAGAAAATTAATATTTAAAAAAAAAAGAAGGAAAGAAAATCACTAGGTCTCACCCAAATCCATGGTGAAAGACTGCCCAGGGACAGTCTTTCCTGCCTGCAGAGCAGAAAGTATCCTCAGTAACACAGTGGTTAAAGTGGCCGGCTGCTAAGCAAAGTATGCTGTGTCAGTCCGAGTAGACTAGAGGAACAAATTTCATAGACATGCATATAGATATAAGGAAAGGGTTTATATACAAGAGGAACAGGACATTGAGCCCAGTCCAGTTCAAAGTCATAAGTCCGATATTAACCCACGTGCCCGAAATCAGTCTATAAAGTCTCCTTCCGACCCACAAAGTCACAGGTCAGTGGGTACAGAATCCTGGTGCTGGCAGGGATCTCCCCATGGCTCCTCGCTTCCAGGGCTCAGGGTCCATCAACAGCATCCCGGGTGGCAGAAGCAACTCATCGCTGCCAGAGGTCTGTCTCCATCAGGATAAAGCCGTGTAGTCTCTCCGCCGGCTCCTCCAGCTTCTCGGACGTTGTCATCTTGTCTTGTCCGTGATTCATCGTCTCTGAGACTAACACCCAACCACTGGGGAAGATAGCTTCTCATCTTCAGGAGGGAAATATCGCGAGATTTCCCAGAAGTCTCAGGAGAAAGCCATGCCCACATGGAGGCCTCAATGGCTACTCAATGGCTATCTCCAGATTAACAGGCTAGACTCCACCCCTACATTTCCATCATAAAATTAACATAAGCACATGACTGCCACATATGCAAACCCATCGCATGCTCTCTGGGAGAAAGATGGGGCATCTAGAGATTCGTCACCCTGGAAATGCTGTTGAACAGTTGGACTCTGCCCTGTAGGGTCATCAGAAGTTGGAATTGACACCAAGGTAGTAAATTTGGGTTTCTTTAATAAATACCAGGAGGTGAGTCCTTGGGAACCAATCTATCCCTTGCTTACCACAGCCTCATGGGTTCCCTACAACAGAGTCATGTAGGCCAACATTAGGTTGCAGGACAACACCTTCCCATGCTCTCTCAACAAGTCGGAGCTCCCCACTCAAACCAGGAAGCTGTCCTGTACATGTAAAGACCATTCAGAAGTGGGCTTTTGTTCCTTTTCTTCTTGCAGGGCTGATTATGCTTTCTGAAATGTTCTGATGATCTCTGCTTTGTCCTAGTAGAGAAAGTTTACCTAACCCTACATACCTAACCCTGCATACACACACACACACAATTTGAGGTGAGAAAACATAAAATTAGAGGTGAAAAAATATAAAAACCAAGCAATAACTCTTCTATATCCCTTTTGGGTTTAACACAAAACTTGTTAAAAGATGGAGGGGGAGGCTTTCTAAGTCTCAAACAAGAAACCGGAGTTCAAATTTTACCTTTGACACAAATTAAATTTGACACAAAATAACTTTGACATATACTTTCACCTTTCTAGATCTGTTTCTTCATCTACCAAGAAAACAGAAAGACAGACAATTCTAGTTGAATTCTCTCGAAAGCCCCACCCACATATTTCCTCAAGGACCAAAGATCAAACCCATTTACCCTGTTTTCACACAACCCCAGAGCTGCCTGGCACACTGGTCAACAGCTTCCACAGTTGGGGCATTCAAATTCCCACAGGAGTCAAAGGGTTTGGGGATGGGCCTACATCACACAAGATTAATGCATTTTTAAGCCACTTAATTGGTATTCAAATTGATGATCCAAAATCTTGCTCTTTCATAAAAATAGGTCTGATCGGTCGGTGTAAGACCTGAGAAAAAATAATAATTTATAAATTATCAAGGGTTCATGAGGGATGAGGGAAGGAGGGTGGGGCGTGTGGGGGGAGGAAATGAGGCACTGATATCAAGGGCTCAAGTAGAAAGAAAATGTTTTGAGAAGGATGATGACAACAAATGTACAAATGTGCTTGACACAACAAATGGATGGATTGATGGATTGTGACACGCCCCCAATAAAATTAGTAGATAGATAGATAGATAGATAGATAGATAGATAGATAGATAGATAGATAGACAGATAGATAAAAATAGGTCCGAATGGGGCACAGGATGTTGGGCTGTTCCCGTGAAGAAACGACTTTGAAAAAGCTATTACAATCTCATCATTCCCAGCAGTCACAAACATAAAATTTTTGATAGCTGACAATTTAATACATCCAACCAGAAACATCATCATTGTTAAGCATCACTGATAGGCCATCCACTAAGCAGATGTGTGACAATTTGTGTTGTAATTACCTGCAGGGTAGTTGCCAGCAGTTACTGTCCCAGGAATTTTTTTTTCTGACACACAGAGCATCTATATCTATTGCTTAGTATGCCAGGAATCAAAGATACTTTAACAACAATGTTCATGATCTAGCTTTCTGTAACAACCAATTTTATGTCCTGAGTCTCAATCCAGTATCTTCTTGATTACTATAAGTCTTCAGATTTTATTACTCATCTTTGATCACAACTATATCTGTGAACTGTCAAAATGTAGGGGTGGATATTAAATGGCCTGTCTCTCTGATTCTACTTGAAGTCTCCCACTCCCTCCATCTCCAAAAAGACGATAGCATTTTAAAAAGCCCTGCTCTAGGATTACTGGTGTATGTAGGATTCTTCATGTCCTTATTAGAACGAATTAAGTTATACTACCTCATCCCATGCAAACTAGCAAACTCTGCTCAGCCCTGGCCACATGTCTACCTCCTTGACACTATCAGAGTCCAAATGACTCATAGTTACAACTCTAAGCTCAAGTATCATGCTGTTGTCAGCTACTGGGGAGTAAGTCCCCAACTTGTGGTAACTCCAGGTACGGTGAACAAAGCAATGACTGATACTATTTTCATGGCTGGTTGCAGGCTGGACCACTGTGGTCCATAGAGTTTTCATTGACTTAATTTTGCAAGTAGGTCACCAAGTCTTTCTTCCTAATCTCTCTTAGTCTAAAAATTCCACTAATACCTGCTCAGCATTGCAACACAAAAGTTCCCATTGGCAAATGGGTGGTAGCTATAAACAGACAGTGTCTTAGGCTGGGTTCTCTAGAAAAGCAAAGTCAGTGAAGCTCAAATATGCATACATGTACACAGATATGTTTACTTCAACTAAGTGACTTGCACAGTGGTAGAAGTCAGCAAGTTGCTGAAAGGGTTGATGAAATGATAAGCTTCTCTCAATGGAAGCAAAAGAATCTAAGGTGAGAAGATAGATGGCAGGCTAGATAAAGCTTCCAGATAAGCAGTAGGCTGTGGGCTCAAATCCAAAGACCCAGAAGTCAAATTATGAGACAGATGCAGGATCCAGATCCAGTAAAAAGGAAAGAAAACTCTTCCACAACATCCACATATACTGGAAGCAGGTGTGATGTGGTAGTTACAAAATCTGGTTTCAGCTCAGGACTATTAAGAGTTAAGGGGTGGAGTTTAGCCTGTCAGATCACAACTTAATGACTTCATTAGGAAGCAATAATGAGTAACTAGTTCACTGGAAGCCGGACTCATATTCTTTGCTTGGCCTTTTTACTAACAAGACACCTGGAACATGAAACCAGAGCCCTGGAGCTGGCGGAGCCACGCAAATTCATGCTAGACTGAAATGCTTCCACTGCCAGTGGATCCATAAGACTTTCCACCTACTGGCCTGTAATCATCCTGCATTCAGCATCATTGCATATGTTGCTTGCGTCTGAAGAGGAATTTATAGATTTCTATTGGTCATATGGACTAACTTCAGACTTATGGACTTGATCTGGACTGGGCTGGAATGTTTTCTCAATATATAATTACTCTTTATATAGCTATTTCCTATATGTATGAGTGTCTGTGAATTTGTTCCTCTAGTTAACCCAAACTAACACAGCAGGCAACTCCTCAGAAAAATTTATTAGATCTTATAATGGGACTTCTTGCTGTTGTTAGGGGTCATCAAGTCGGTTACAACTCAGACCAGCCCTATGAACAACAATGAAACACTGCTCAATCTGCACCGCCCTCACAATTGCCATTGCTGCAGCCACTATGTCGATCCATTGTCAAGGGCATCCCTTCTTTTTGCTGGCCCTCCACTTCTCCAGGGACTGGTCTCTCCTGATAGCATGTCCAAAGCATGTGAGACCAAGTTTCTCCATCCTTGCCTCTAAGAAGCATTTTGGCTGTGCTTCTTCCAACACAGATGTATTTGTTCATTTGGCAGTCCGTGGTACTTTCAATACTCTTCCCCCAAACAATTAAAATTCATTGATTCTTGTGTGGTCTTCCTTATTCAATGTCCAACCTTCAGACACATAGGAGGCGATAGAAAATACCATGATTTGGGTCAGGTGCACCCTAGTCCTCAAAGTTATGTCTTTGCTTTTCAACACTTGTGTTAGTCTGGGTAGACTACAGGAACAAATTCCATAGACACGCATATGGATATAAGGAAAGGGTTTATATACAAAAGGAATGGAATACTGAGAAAGCATCCCAACCCAGTCCAGTTCAAAGTCATAAGTCTGATATTAGCCCATATGCCCGATACCAGTCTATAATTTCTCCTTCCAACTCACGAAGTCACAGGTCAGTGGGTACAAAATCTCAGCTCTGGCAGGGGTCTTCTCATGACTCCTCACTTCCAGGGTTCAGGGTTCATCAACAGCATCCAGTGGTGGCAGGAGCAACTCATCACCAGCAGGGGTCCCCATGTGGCCTCTTCAGCTTCAGAGGTCTGGCTCCATCAGAGCAAAGCAGTGTGGCTTCTTCTCCAGCTCCTCAGACACTGCCATCTTGTCTTGTCCGTGATTCATGGTCTCTAAGACTAACTCCCAACAACTAAGGAGATAGCTTCTCATCTTCATGAGGGAAATATCGCAAGACTTCCCAGAAGTCTCAGGAGAAAGCCATGCCCACGTACAGGCCTCATTGTCTACTCAATGGCTATCTCCAGATTAATAGGCTAGACTCCACCCCTACATCTCAACCATAAAATTAACATAAGCACATGACTGCCACAACACTTAAAAGAAGTCTTGTGCAACAGGTTTGTCCAATGCAACGCATCTTTAATTTCTTGACTGATGATTCCATGAGCATTGATTTAGGATCCAAGTATGATGAAATCCTTGACTTCAATCTTTCCTCTGTTTATCATGATGTCACATATTGATCTGGTTGTGTGGATTTGGGTCTTATTTGCATTGAGTTGAAATCCATATTGAAGGCTGCAATCCCTGATCTTCATTAGCCAATGATTAGTTAGCCAATGATTAGCCTAATCCTCCTCACTTTCATCACACTAGGGTGTATCATCTGCATATCATAGATTGTTAATAAGCCTTCCTCCAATCCTGACACAGTATTCTTCATATAATTCAGCATACTGGTTGAATAATTACAATGAAACAATACAACCCTGTGGCAATCACTGATCTGTGTCAATTTCAGTACTAGGAGTGTAGGGGTGGAGTCTACCCTGTCAATCTGGAGATAGCCAATGAGGCCTCTGTGTGGGTATGGCTTTCCCCTGAGAATTCTGGGAAGTCTCATGGTATTTCCCAATTGGAGGTGAGAGACTTCACTCAGTCGCTTGGAGATGCTCAACTGACAAGACATATGGCAACATGATGATATGATCCTGAGTCCTAGGAACTGGAGGAGCTGGAGGAGAAGCCACATGGGCTTACCCTGATGAAACCAGACCTCTGCAGCCAGAAGAGTCACAGAGAAACCCCTGCCAGCACTGAGATGCTTCTACCACTACTGGATACTGGTGATGGACCCGGAGCCTTGGAAACAAGGAGTCATGGGGAGACCCCTGCCAGAGCTGGGATGCTTCTACTGCTGCTGGATACACAAGACTCTGCATCCACTGGCCTGTGATGGTCCTGGTGCCATTACACATGCTTCGTGAGTCAGAAGAAGACTTTATGGACTGGCATCAGACATATGGACTAATATCAGACTTATGACCTTGGAC
Organism: Nesogale talazaci; assembly: GCA_004026705.1. Classification (NCBI taxonomy): domain Eukaryota; kingdom Metazoa; phylum Chordata; class Mammalia; order Afrosoricida; family Tenrecidae; genus Nesogale; species Nesogale talazaci. The sequence continues at coordinate 21,874 of PVJH01023881.1, forward strand.
TGGACTGGGTTGGGATCTTTCTCAATGTTCCATTCCTCTTGTATATAAACCTTTCCCTTATATCCATATGCGTGTCTATGAATTTGTTTCTCTAGTCTACCCAGACTAACCCAAACCCTAAAGCACATATTTCTTGATTTTAAACCACATAGTATTGTTCTGTTTGAACAACTGTCTCTTGGTTCATGTACAGGTTCCACATAAACCCAATGAACTGTTCTGGAATTCCCATTCTTCTCAAAGTTATGCATACTTTGTTTTGATCCACATAGTCAAATTCCTTGGGATAGTCAATCAAACACTAATAAGCATCTTTCTGGTATTCTCTGCTACCAGCCAACATCCATTTGACATCAGCAATGATATCCCTTATTCCATGTCCTCTTCTGAATCTGGCCTGAATCTCTGGTAGCTTCCTATCAATGTACTACTGCAACCATTGTTGGATGAACTTCAGGAAAATTTAACTTGCATGTGATATAAATGATATCATTCGGTAACTGCATTCTACTGGTGCATTCTTCAAGTGCATTCTATTTGGAATGGGTACAAATATAGATTTTTTCAATGTGTTGGCCAAGTAGTTGCTTTCCGTATTTCCTAGATGCAATCATAGTAGATTACTACATTTTAACTGCCAAACCACTGTTAATCCTAACCCAGCCAAGTTGACACAAAACTTCAACTATCACAGCCAGAAACTGAACCTAAGTCTCCCACGGAGTTATCAATGTCCCCAACAATGTCCTCAATGTCCTCAAACAACTACATGTTCTTTCTATCAAACTTCATTCAATCTTATTCCACTCGACTCTCCCCCTCTCCAGGGTGCATCAAACCTTCTCTTTTTCTTCCACTGTCTTCATGTCAGAACAGAGATGAGTCCATCAGCCTCTAGCTAACCACCTCTTTTTCCCTTCGACTTCATCTTAACTGAAACCTGCTTTCTCCCCTCACCATGTAGCCCAGGAGAGACCACTGCTTTGCTACTCACTGTAACTCAAAGATTATTCCTCCTTCCTGAGCTGACTTCCACCCTCACTTCCTCACTTTTTAAAAAAATCATTTTATTGGGGGCTCTTACAGCTCTTATCACAATCCACACATACATCCATTGTGTCAAGTACATTTGTACATACATTGCCACCATCATTTTCAAAACATTTCCCCCTCCCCCATTCCTCCTTTATTCAACCAGTTATTCCACCATATCCCTGTTCCTATCACTTCTATGTTTTGACATCAGAACTCTCTCCCTGGCCTTCCTCAGTGATTTCCCAACTTTGCTCCCATTCTCCTGCCAATATCTCCTTCTATGATCTTCAGAGAATTTGTGTGCGTGTGTGTGGCATCATTGCCCTCTGGTGGTGGGAGTAGGAGGCCTAGCCTTGCTGCTGGATTTGAACTTCCAACCCAGTGGGCCACAGTCCCATGCACAACCACTATGCCACTGGGGCTCCGCCCGATCTTCAGAGATTTTAACATCATCCATGATCTTTAAACACCCTGGTGACCTTCACATTTATTCTGCTTCAAGTCCCTCATGTGTTATATGAGTATGAGTTATTTCACTTCTCAAGTAAGTACTGTTACTCTTAAAATCCCACCTGACTATTACCTCTTCCCTAGGGGTCATCCCTCCCTCACTGAGTCTTCTCTATATCTTTATTCAAACATTCAACCCCATTTTCCACTTAGCTATCTGGCTTAAGCTGGTCCTAAGACTGCACCACTGAACTCCACTTCAAATTATTCCCTAGTGTTCTTGCTGCCCTTCACTCTCCAGTCAACTGCCTACCACACACTGGGTGACCCCACTTATAAGAGAACCATAATAAGGTAAGACATTGCCTGGATAGCAGAGGTAACTCAAGCTGTCCAACAATAACTGGGCCCTAGTTAGGAATGAAGTGCTGGATTGCATGATTCTCCCATTCCCCTCAACTACACCAAATCATTTTCACTCTCTTCATCGTAAGTCCTACCCTCTTGTTTTCAGAAGATGTTGATGTGAACTCCTATATCACTGAGCAGAGTTCCTTATAATTTTTCTCCCAACTACTCCTTAACCTTCCTTCAACTGTTGTTCCTTTACATATATTAGGTCAGAGGTTTTCAACTTTTGGGGATTGAACAACCCTTTCACAGGCTCGATTCATAACAGTAGCAAAATTATAGTTATGAAGTAGCAATGAAGATAAGTTTATGGTTAGGGGGTCACCACAACATGAGGAACTGTATTAAGGGGTCACAGGATTAGAAAGGTTGAGAACCACTGTCTTGGGTGACTTTTGCCCAACATGTCTGCCTCTCAACCCAGCCAATTGGGTTACCTACCAGCTACCATGTCATTACCGGAAAGTGAGGTGCTGGTGGCAAAGAGTGAGAGTTTCTGGGAAGAATGTAAACAGAATCTCATAAGGCGCCCTGCCTTCTTCTTCTTAATGAACTATGCTTAAACCACCTGTGGGTACAGATAGAGATAGAGACCCTTACTAGAGGTTGAGACCCCATGGGGACCACTTCACTAAACTCCTAAGTGTAGTGACTAACTGTTGCTGCCCCACCCTGCTGCCTATGCCTGACTATCTTACCTGAGGATGCTTCCTTGACGCTGGACTGACAGCTCTTGTGAGTTGAAGAACTTTCAGTGTATTAACTGTTCCAGGAAAGTGATTGGACTCAGCCTTCTGTATACCTGTGTGGACTAATTAGCTATTATATACCTTCTCACTGTATAAACCTATCTATATCTATATATCAATAGGTAGGTAGATAGATGATAATGAAGATAGATATAGATAGATTAGATAGATAGATAGATAGATAGATAGATAGATAGATAGATAGATAGATAAAGTGTCCTGGTTTTGCTTCTCTAGAGAACCCTGTCTAACATACAACCTTACTTACCTAAAGTCATGAGAACTTAAAGCACTTCCTGACAAAGACAGATGAATACATAGCCTTCACTATAAATTATAATCAGTATGAAGAAAATAAAAATCTTCACAACTGGACCAATTGGCAATATCACGATCAAAGTTGTCAAGGGTTTTATTTTACTTATATTTATAATCATCTTCAGGAGTCAGGAAATCCAACAATCTCTACACAATACCTCTTTAAAATACTTAGGAACAAAGATGTCATTGTAAGGACCAAAGTGCACCTGACCCCAAGCCATGGTTTTTTCCATTGCCTCATATGCCTCTGAAAGTTGGACAAAGACTGCAGAAGAATTGACGCATTGGAATTATGGTGTTGGTGAAGAATATTGGAAATACCATTGACCAACAGAAGAAAAAATAAACCTGTTCTAAAGGAAATACAGCTAGAATTCTCTGTAAAAGATAGTGTGGTCAGACTTTGTCTCTCATACATTGAACATGTTATCAAGAGAAACCAGTCCCTAGAAGAAGCTCTTGGTAAGGTGAAAAGAGGAAAAACATTTGATGACATGGATTGACAGAGTGCCTGCCATAATAAACTCAAACATAACAATTGGAAGGGTGGTAAGGGATGAACAATGTTTCCTTCGGTTGTCCATGTGGTCACTCTGAGTCAGGGTCAATTGATGGCAACGAACAACACAGCCCAGCTAACCAGACTCACCTTAGGCATTTATCATACACAGTGTTGTTGTTGTTGATGTTGTTGTTGTCATCGTCGTCATTGTTGTGGTTAGGTGTGATCTAGTTGTTTCCTAATGCGCAACAGAATAAAACACTGCCTGACCCCACATCATCTTCACAATGGTTGTTATGTTTGAACACTTTGTCGCAACCATGATGTCAATTCATCTCATCAAAAGTCTTGGTTATTTTCACTACCCTCCACTTGATCAACCGGGAGGGACTGACCCTCCTGACAACATGTCCAAGTACATGTAAGACAGCATTATGGTTCTTGTGGGATTTGGATATCTGCTTACCATGCAGTGTTCTGTGCAGCTCTCTATCATTCTCCTTGTTATTATTCCTAATAATTTTGCTTTGATTCACCCTACTTTAATATTTTCCTTTCTTTGACTTATTTTACTATCTAATCTCTAAATTCCAGTTTCTCTCTTTATACTCTTTTAAAATATTTTTTCTCATAATCCTCTTTGTTATTAACGTTCCAAGAGCATTTTTCACTGCTTAATCATGTAGCTAAGTTTAAAACCCATCTACTTTTATGTTTTTACCTTTCTTCCCATGGGCTTTAGTCTGTTATCCTCTTAATCTTTTATCACTTTTACTTTGATGCTTTAACCTTTTCCCTTGTTTTTTTATATTATTTTGTATCATTGATATTATTGATTATCTTATTTTTATCCTTAATTTTTATTTTGTTTTTAAATTGAATGCATAGCTTTCTGGTTTTCTTTTTTTAACTTTAGTTTGATTTTCTTTTAATAGTTCAATTTCTTTTAATAGTTCAACTCTTTTTTCCCTTTCTCTTAAGCCTATTTCATCTCTCGCTATTATTTTAAGTCTTAACCTTTTCTCTGCATTGGAGTTTTACTCTCCTGTGGTGACATTTACTCTACTCTTTTTCTTTTAGCCTCCTTTTACGTAGTCTCACTGTTTTAATTTTATTCTTTTCAGTCTCATCCCCCGCTTTTATTACTTTCCTTAGGTGTTCTCTCCTTTTTCCCTACAATTTTTTATGGCTCATTTTAAAAATCAACAGCAGAACAGATATTGAGAAATATTCTGCTGCTTCTATTCACAGATCCAAGAAGGGTTTTCATTTAGTCTCATCTCTCAAGTGGAGACTGGAAAGCCTCTCTTCCAGCCAGTTCTCCATCCAGCTGGGAGATCCTTGGCTCCCTCAGCCCTGTAAAGAATGGAAAGACCCTCCCTGAATGCTCTCCAAGAGAGGTGCGCTAAGGGGTGGATGAGAGGCCTGGGTGCTCCGGTTACTAGGGCTTTGACTCATTCATTCCAATCCAGCTCCCTGTGGAAGATGTGCATGTCCACCCCAGATATACTGAGTTGGGATCTACATTTTAATAAGATTTCCCCCAGGTTATTTTTATGTATCTGTACATAAGAATCACCAGGGGAGCTACAGGAATAGACTGGGATTCAGTGTATGTCGGTTAGAAATGCAAATTCTCAACAGGGGATCCACAGGAAATGAACCAGCTCACAGCTCCACAGTTACTTGAAGGACATTAGTGCCGAAGGCCTCCTGAGATCCAGCACATCTACTTCTAAATCCTTATTACAGGACATTCCTTTGGGCTTAGGGTTACCAACATACCAGCAACTTTCCCCTCCACCTAAACTGAGGCACGTTAACAGAAACTGTACTCAGAAAACAAATAATGAGAGCTGGTGGCCTTGTAGTTTTTTACATTTTTGAGGACTCAGTTTTCACCTGAATTTGGTCCATTTCGAGCTATGGACCCCTCTGTGTTATGTTTCCCTCTATGAAAGCCACATTCGTGACATGACTCGGGCATGTTCCCAGAATCTAGTGCTGGCGTTTGACTCATTAACTTCCTGCCCTACTTCAACCTAACTTTTGTCTTTATTGCAATTTTCTAAGCTATTTATTTCATTCTACACAGTGATGTCACATGTATTCCATAAGAATCTTAAAACTTTTAGAATATCTCTGCTACCTGAAAGAAAACCTAACCAAACAAGCAAAACAACAACAAAAAATGACACTGCCATCAAGGTTATTCTGAGTCATATCGTCAACCCTATAAAACAAAGTAGAACTGCTTGTTGGGTTTCTGATGATGACCTTACCAAAATCATTATTCTCTGTACTTTATCTTCCCCATTTTTGAAATGGGAATGACAGAACCTACTCCAATGTGGATGATTATGAGAATTAAATGAGAATGCCTATCAAATACTCAGCACAGTGTCAGACATACTCAACATGCTTAACAAATTATATGTGGTGGTCATGTGCTTATGTAAATTTCATGATTGAGATGTAGGGATGGAGTCTAGCCTGTTAATCTGGAGATAGCCATTGAATAGCCAATGAGGCCTCTGTGTGAGCATGGCTTTCTCCTGAGACTTCTGGGAAATCTCCCTGGGGTATTCCCTGGTGTATTTCCCTGGTGGAGATGAGAAGCCATCTCTCCAATTGGGAGTCCATCTCAGAGACAACAAACAACAGACAAGACAAGATGGCAGCATCTGAGGAGCTGGAGGAGGCAGAGGAGGAGCACATGGCCTTACCCTGATGGAACCAGACCTCTAAAGCTGGAGAAGCCATGTGGAGACCCCTGCCAGCACTGAGTTGTTTCTACCACCACTGGATGCTGTTAATGGACCCTGAGCCCTGGAAGCGAGAAGCCATGGGGAGACCCCTGCCAGCCCCAGGATTCTGCACCCACTGAAATGTGACTTTGTGACTCAGAAGGAGACTTTATAGCCTTGTATCGGGCATATGGGCTAATATTGGACTTGTGACTTCGAACTGGACTGGGTTGGGATGCTTTCTCACTGTTCCATTCCTTTTATATATAAACCTTATCCTCATATGGATATGTGTGTCTATGGATTTATTTCTCTAGTCTACCCAGACTAACACATTATACCTCAATCAAGACTGAACTCACAGAAATGAGTCATCTAATACGCTTTATAAAGGGTCACATGAATTAAATTGTGATGCTGAATTTCCTTAAGTTGGTAGTAACCTTCTTTTTCATTCTGCCTGCCTGTTGGCAATATGAGTTTGCTACTCACAGTCGTGAAGTGGGATCTGTGTCTTTGCCCCTTTGGATCTCAGCTGGCTGGCCAACAGAGCACAGGATGCAACCACAGCCACTGAGGTTGTTCCAGATATAGCCCTTACGTTTCCAGGTTGTCTCTCCTTCCCACTCTGGATGACAGCTACAAATTTAAAAGGGCAACTAACTGTTCTGTTTCTGACTTTAATAAAACTATCTCTCTCTCTCTCTCTCTCTCTCTCTCACACACACACACACACACACACACACACACACACTCAAATGTAACTACTCTGAGGCCAATCTACTGTGAGAATCTCAAGGTATGTGTAAACATCCTGGAAGATGAGAAGCCATGTGGAAAGATACCAGACATAAGATTAAAGAAGCCAGCTGAGCCCTGGTGGCATAGAGGTTGTGCACAGGACTGCAGCCCACTGGGATGGAGGTTCAATTCCAGCAGCGGTTCCACAGGAGCAAAGGCTGGGCCTCCTACTCTCACCACCAGAGGGCAGTGATGCCTAAAATAAAAAAAATTTTTTTTAAAGATTAAAGAAGCCATGCTGGAAGCCAGCCCCAACCAGCACCCAGCTGAGTCTTTCCCAAATTCCTGGTCCTTTAAAGCTTGTCAAAATAAAAGGACTGCTTTACATGACTAAGCTTTGAGATTATTTTTAAATACAGCCATAGATAACTGAAATAGAAATGAAAGTTCTTGAGTTCTATGATCTCACTGAAGATTTGAACTCACTTTACAGATGAATACAGTCAATTGGAACACAGTGTGTTAGGCTGTGTTGACTAGAGAAGCAAATCCAGAGACATCGTATGTGTCTAAGAGAGAGCTTTATATCAAGAAGTCATTATTCATCAATAAGACATCACAGCCCAGTCCAAACCAGTTCCATAAGTGTGATTAGCCTACATGTTCAATGACAGTCTATAAATTCCTCTCCAGACTCATGCAACACATGCGATGATGTCAAATGCAGGAAGATCACAGGCCCGAGGGTGGGAGGTCTTTGGGATCCAGTGGTGGTGGAAGCATTTCAAGAGCTCTGACTGCCATCAGCATGGCTCTATCTAAGTGGCTTGTCAGCAGAATGTCCAAGGCAGAGAGAGAATTTGGGTGCGGTCCTCTTCCCAGGAGAAAAAGAGGAAGTTTCCAGAATCCTCCTGGTGAGTATTACCTTGTGACCTGATTGAGGCTAGACTCTACCCTACATTCATAATACTCTCACATTAGCATGAAATTACTATCACACATCATTTTTGTCATATGCTAAAATTCACTTTGCAGTGGACAGATGTCATGCCTGACTCTACTTCAGCAGATGCCACGATGATTTCTAAATTCTGACTAGGATATTTTGTAATAAAGACTACACCAAGGTAAGAAAAATAATATTGCTACTATGATTCTAGATCATACATGCACGGGTTGAGTCCAAGCAAAACATGTTTGGATAAATCTCTACAGTCAATGGATGGCTGCAGACAAGTTCTCTTAGTAAGACCCTTGTCCTAGTCACATCAAAGTGCTTTAAAAAAAAAAGTATATTCCAAACAGTGGCTTCCAGTTCAATGCAAAGTGGAGAGGTCAACTCACCTGTTTTTTGTTTGTTTGTTTTTATTTGGAATTACAAAGGGATCATCTCAATAGAGTTTCTCAAAAAAAAAAACACAGGAAAACTATGGAGGTGTCTCAATAATATTTAAGAAAACTGAAAAGTACGTTGGTGAGAGAAAAGGCAGTAAATTTGTAGCAAGAAAACTTTCCCCATCATCGTAATGCATATGCCTGTTCACTTATCCACGGTGGCAAGCACTGTCTTTTAAGAGTTTCATTGAGAAACCCTACTCTATCAATCCACACCCTTAGTCCTGCCCCTTCAGATGCCTTTTTGTTCTCAGAACTCAAAGAACATTTTAAAAGAATGTGATTCTGGTCCCTCGAGGATGACAAAGCTGCTGTTTTGGAGTGGTGTGAATCAAAGACGATAGAATTCTTCCGGGAAGGGTTAGCTAGATAAAAATACTGCCTTCCGACGTCTATAAACCTAGATGAAAGAGATGTCAGAAATAAGTGGCTTCTCATTTTTATATTCTTGTTTAACAAGCAATTTTGTAGGAATACTCTTTTCCTTACTCGAGTATATCCAGCAACTCCAGATATTAATCAATTTATTCAGAAGTCACCTACAGACTACCTGCAGTGTTCCAAGCACTGTTCCAGATGTGGTAGAGACAGTAGTAGGCATTTCACATTAAAATATCTGTTCTTATGAAGCTGGTACAGGTAGTCCTCGTGCTTATTATACTTTACAGCACCCACCATATCTGTTCTCTCTTCTCTGTGTGCTGAAGGCTAACCTCGGGGATTGATATCATTGGAGCACCCTCATCTTCTGGCTTGTCCTTGTGTTCCGTCTCTGGAAGACACCAATGAAAGGAAAACAGAGTCAAGGCGTTTGTTCATCCAGCTCCCTCCTGGTTTTACTGCCTGCATCATGTCAATGATGGTCTTTCTCTGCCCAAGACCAGACTTTCACTTAAGTGACCCTCCTCCAAGGCTCTGCCTATTCCCGGTAGCTGTGCTTCTTCTCCTCTTGCTCCTTCAATTCTTCTTCCTGTTCTTGGCTCCAATGGGTAAGAATGACTTTCCACTTTTGCTGCACATGATCCTTCACCATCCCTCCTTGGTTCCTTTGGCACCCGGAACTTACTCAGCCCTGACAACACAGTAAGTAGCTACGCATCTCAGCTGCTAACCACAGGAGTCCAAGTCACCAGCTGCTACACGGGGAAAAGGCACAGCAGTCTGTTTCCGTGAGGATTACAGCATGGACACCTGATGAAGTCATCCTTCTCTGTCCTGTGGTGTTGATCTGAGCAGGAATTGACCCCACAGCAGTGGGTCGGGGTTTGATTACTTATCTCTGTGAAGAGCCCCTTTTACTCATTCTCTTCTGCTTAATCACTTTGGGGGGGAGGGGATTACCTACCAGGATTATGACCAGCATGTTTTCATTTCAAGCACTTAAGATGTTTATATGGAAAGCTTTTTAAACTTAGGTTTGAGAGATGCAAGGGGATCCCCCCCCCCCCAGAATATCTTTTTTCAAAATTATGTGCTGGCTTTTTTTTTTAAGTCTTATCACCTTCAAAGTACTCTCCCTTACACTTACATTTGTCAAATATGTGATTCCATTCTTGCAGACATTTTTCAAATTCATCTGCTTGGATGGCTAACGGCTCCTTCTCCCCCCACCACCCCCGATACCCCCTTTGTCTGATCTGCATCATCAAATCGCTGTCCTTTCATGTCCCTCTTTGCTCGTGGAAACAGAAAGAAGTTGCACAGAGCAAGCTCAGCGGAGTAAAGTGTTTGGAGCAAGAGAGGTATGCTGCTTTTTGCCGAGAGCTGGCACACTGAGATGACTGCACAAGCAGATGCATTTTTGTGGTGGCAAAATCAGCCCCCAATCTATCACAAATCAGGCCATTTTGCCCCACACTGTTACCCAATCTTTTCAGAACCTCTAAATGGAAATCTTGATGAAAGTCTGACCTGGTGGAATGAACTCCAAATGCACAATACCCCTTACTTTAAAAAACACAAGTGAGCATCGTCTTGATCTTTGATTTCACTTGATGAGCTTTTTTTGGACAAGGTGATGATGTCATCTCCCACTAGCATGGTTGAAGTTTTCTTCCAGAGTCATAAAAGTAACACCATGTCTTGTCACTAATAATGACCTTGGGGAAAGTCTGGGTTGCTTTGGAACTGTTCTTTCAAAACGAGGCCTGTTTCCCCTCAAAGCTCTTTTTCCTGGTCAGTCAGAACCTGAGGCACAAATATCACAGCAACCCTTCTCATTCCCAAATGTTAGGTTAAAATTTGCTGAACCAAGCTCCAAGATAGTCCAGATAACTCCTCCCTTTTCTTCAGTGATCAGTCTTCAAGCACAAGCTCACAAATTTTGTCGACATTTTCACATGTTCAGGAAGTTGACAGACATGCAGAATGAGGTTTGTCATCAATTGACGTTTCACCTTTTTTGAAACAAGAGAAAAGCACTCATACACACGAGTTTTCCCCATAGAACTCTCCTTATTCAACATCGCAACCGTTTCTGCAGCATTTTTCCCAAGCATCAAACAAAGTTTCACCGAAACACATTGTTCTCTTTATATTGGCCATCACAGAAATTGAGGCTCTAGTGAAACTATTTTTATGAACCTTCTCAGGTGACACTAACTCAGAGAGTAAGTTGTTCAATGCCACCTATCGGGGGAAATGTGCACTAGGAAAGCTCTGCCCAGAGGAGCTTTTACCAGTTTTTTTAGGGTGTCCCCTCATATGGCCAGCATGCCCAATGTGGGCTTTCAAGAAGTATTGGCCACTTGGTTACCAACTTTACCACATCTCAAACCCAGAACTCAAGAAGCATAGATAAATAAACCCTAATCATGGTTGGTTGAGCATGAAGATAATTAAAAGGTTATCATTGCAGGTGCTAGCACAGATCAGTTTGTAGATACTGTCCACAACCCTGCATAGAGAATTCTAGGAAAGTAACATGATCACTTAGATTTGTCCGCTCTTTGCATTGGATGTGGACTGATCACATTTCAGTATAAATGTCATTTCAGGCTCTGATTTTAGTATCACAGCTACATCAGTACTGGCCATTGGTGTTTTCCATAAGTATATTTTGAAACATAGGTAAATGCATGAAGACCCACAAAATGAATAAATCCTGTGCTGTGTGTGAATCTATTGCTTCAAAGATGAGCTGTCCAATGGAACTGCAGAACTAGAGTCAAATGCTTAGCTTTTCCTTACAAAAGTCAAGGTCTAATTTGACTTAGTCTGATCAATTAATATCAGGCTATATCAAAAAGGAAGCAGACAAGCTCGCCCTGCCATCAGTGGCTCTGTGTCTTGTTTCAACAGAGTTTGAATGAACAGACCCAGGGACTCTCTTCCTCGAACCTTCCACCACTCTCCAGTTTCTTTTCCGGATGTCACCTTCGGGACCATCATCTTGGCCATCCCCTCTTATGGGGACCAGCTAACACTTTTATTTTGTATGTGATGACCTTCAAGCCCACCATTCACGAGCTCTCAGATCCCTCAGAATGATTCTGCAGAAGCTGAGGCCAGCGTCCACCAGCTGGTCAACCTGCATCTGCGGGCCTCTCCCTGGGCCTCTTTTTCGACCGCGACGATGTGGCCATGGAAGGTGGGGGACACGTCTTCTGTGAGCAGGTGAAGGAGAAGCTGCAGAACCCGCGCGGTGGCCACGCCCTCTCCCAGGAAGAGTGGAAGAGTGGGTGAGTGCAGAGATGCCCCAGGGTGAGTGGAAGCGGCACTGACCCCTGGACAAAAACCTCACCCAGGCCCTTCTGGACCTGCATGCCGTGAAGTCCACTCACACGCACCCGCA